>OY744477.1:85435890-85497782 GCA_963556175.1 Tipula confusa
AATAATATAATAATATAATAATATAATAATATAATAATATAATAATATAATAATATAATAATATAATAATATAATAATATAATAATATAATAATATAATAATATAATAATATAATAATATAATAATATAATAATATAATAATATAATAATATAATAATATAATAATATAATAATATAATAATATAATAATATAATAATATAATAATATAATAATATAATAATATAATAATATAATAATATAATAATATAATAATATAATAATATAATAATATAATAATATAATAATATAATAATATAATAATATAATAATATAATAATATAATAATATAATAATATAATAATATAATAATATAATAATATAATAATATAATAATATAATAATATAATAATATAATAATATAATAATATATAATAATATAATAATATAATAATATAATAATATAATAATATAATAATATAATAATATAATAATATAATAATATAATAATATAATAATATAATAATATAATAATATAATAATATAATATATAATAATATAATAATATAATAATATAATAATATAATAATATAATAATATAATAATATAATAATATAATAATATAATAATATAATAATATAATAATATAATAATATAATAATATAATAATATAATAATATAATAATATAATAATATAATAATATAATAATATAATAATATAATAATATAATAATATAATAATATAATAATATAATAATATAATAATATAATAATATAATAATATAATAATATAATAATATAATAATATAATAATATAATAATATAATAATATAATAATATAATAATATAATAATATAATAATATAATAATATAATAATATAATAATATAATAATATAATAATATAATAATATAATAATATAATAATATAATAATATAATAATATAATAATATAATAATATAATAATATAATAATATAATAATATAATAATATAATAATATAATAATATAATAATATAATAATATAATAATATAATAATATAATAATATAATAATATAATAATATAATAATATAATAATATAATAATATAATAATATAATAATATAATAATATAATAATATAATAATATAATAATATAATAATATAATAATATAATAATATAATAATATAATAATATAATAATATAATAATATAATAATATAATAATATAATAATATAATAATATAATAATATAATAATATAATAATATAATAATATAATAATATAATAATATAATAATATAATAATATAATAATATAATAATATAATAATATAATAATATAATAATATAATAATATAATAATATAATAATATAATAATATAATAATATAATAATATAATAATATAATAATATAATAATATAATAATATAATAATATAATAATATAATAATATAATAATATAATAATATAATAATATAATAATATAATAATATAATAATATAATAATATAATAATATAATAATATAATAATATAATAATATAATAATATAATAATATAATAATATAATAATATAATAATATAATAATATAATAATATAATAATATAATAATATAATAATATAATAATATAATAATATAATAATATAATAATATAATAATATAATAATATAATAATATAATAATATAATAATATAATAATATAATAATATAATAATATAATAATATAATAATATAATAATATAATAATATAATAATATAATAATATAATAATATAATAATATAATAATATAATAATATAATAATATAATAATATAATAATATAATAATATAATAATATAATAATATAATAATATAATAATATAATAATATAATAATATAATAATATAATAATATAATAATATAATAATATAATAATATAATAATATAATAATATAATAATATAATAATATAATAATATAATAATATAATAATATAATAATATAATAATATAATAATATAATAATATAATAATATAATAATATAATAATATAATAATATAATAATATAATAATATAATAATATAATAATATAATAATATAATAATATAATAATATAATAATATAATAATATAATAATATAATAATATAATAATATAATAATATAATAATATAATAATATAATAATATAATAATATAATAATATAATAATATAATAATATAATAATATAATAATATAATAATATAATAATATAATAATATAATAATATAATAATATAATAATATAATAATATAATAATATAATAATATAATAATATAATAATATAATAATATAATAATATAATAATATAATAATATAATAATATAATAATATAATAATATAATAATATAATAATATAATAATATAATAATATAATAATATAATAATATAATAATATAATAATATAATAATATAATAATATAATAATATAATAATATAATAATATAATAATATAATAATATAATAATATAATAATATAATAATATAATAATATAATAATATAATAATATAATAATATAATAATATAATAATATAATAATATAATAATATAATAATATAATAATATAATAATATAATAATATAATAATATAATAATATAATAATATAATAATATAATAATATAATAATATAATAATATAATAATATAATAATATAATAATATAATAATATAATAATATAATAATATAATAATATAATAATATAATAATATAATAATATAATAATATAATAATATAATAATATAATAATATAATAATATAATAATATAATAATATAATAATATAATAATATAATAATATAATAATATAATAATATAATAATATAATAATATAATAATATAATAATATAATAATATAATAATATAATAATATAATAATATAATAATATAATAATATAATAATATAATAATATAATAATATAATAATATAATAATATAATAATATAATAATATAATAATATAATAATATAATAATATAATAATATAATAATATAATAATATAATAATATAATAATATAATAATATAATAATATAATAATATAATAATATAATAATATAATAATATAATAATATAATAATATAATAATATAATAATATAATAATATAATAATATAATAATATAATAATATAATAATATAATAATATAATAATATAATAATATAATAATATAATAATATAATAATATAATAATATAATAATATAATAATATAATAATATAATAATATAATAATATAATAATATAATAATATAATAATATAATAATATAATAATATAATAATATAATAATATAATAATATAATAATATAATAATATAATAATATAATAATATAATAATATAATAATATAATAATATAATAATATAATAATATAATAATATAATAATATAATAATATAATAATATAATAATATAATAATATAATAATATAATAATATAATAATATAATAATATAATAATATAATAATATAATAATATAATAATATAATAATATAATAATATAATAATATAATAATATAATAATATAATAATATAATAATATAATAATATAATAATATAATAATATAATAATATAATAATATAATAATATAATAATATAATAATATAATAATATAATAATATAATAATATAATAATATAATAATATAATAATATAATAATATAATAATATAATAATATAATAATATAATAATATAATAATATAATAATATAATAATATAATAATATAATAATATAATAATATAATAATATAATAATATAATAATATAATAATATAATAATATAATAATATAATAATATAATAATATAATAATATAATAATATAATAATATAATAATATAATAATATAATAATATAATAATATAATAATATAATAATATAATAATATAATAATATAATAATATAATAATATAATAATATAATAATATAATAATATAATAATATAATAATATAATAATATAATAATATAATAATATAATAATATAATAATATAATAATATAATAATATAATAATATAATAATATAATAATATAATAATATAATAATATAATAATATAATAATATAATAATATAATAATATAATAATATAATAATATAATAATATAATAATATAATAATATAATAATATAATAATATAATAATATAATAATATAATAATATAATAATATAATAATATAATAATATAATAATATAATAATATAATAATATAATAATATAATAATATAATAATATAATAATATAATAATATAATAATATAATAATATAATAATATAATAATATAATAATATAATAATATAATAATATAATAATATAATAATATAATAATATAATAATATAATAATATAATAATATAATAATATAATAATATAATAATATAATAATATAATAATATAATAATATAATAATATAATAATATAATAATATAATAATATAATAATATAATAATATAATAATATAATAATATAATAATATAATAATATAATAATATAATAATATAATAATATAATAATATAATAATATAATAATATAATAATATAATAATATAATAATATAATAATATAATAATATAATAATATAATAATATAATAATATAATAATATAATAATATAATAATATAATAATATAATAATATAATAATATAATAATATAATAATATAATAATATAATAATATAATAATATAATAATATAATAATATAATAATATAATAATATAATAATATAATAATATAATAATATAATAATATAATAATATAATAATATAATAATATAATAATATAATAATATAATAATATAATAATATAATAATATAATAATATAATAATATAATAATATAATAATATAATAATATAATAATATAATAATATAATAATATAATAATATAATAATATAATAATATAATAATATAATAATATAATAATATAATAATATAATAATATAATAATATAATAATATAATAATATAATAATATAATAATATAATAATATAATAATATAATAATATAATAATATAATAATATAATAATATAATAATATAATAATATAATAATATAATAATATAATAATATAATAATAATATAATAATATAATAATATAATAATATAATAATATAATAATATAATAATATAACACGTTACGTTACGGTATTAGACATACATTTATTATAGGATCAGTTACCAGGATGATTATCGATGCTGATTTTCTTGTCAAATTTTCTAGTATCCTGCTAGTTCCACAGAATTTCCAATATTCATGAGAATACCTTACTTTAAATACTGGTCGGTTAACGATAAAGCCATCCAAATGTAAATTTGGAGCAGCATCCCTTTATTTTCTTAATCACCAAAGATGGCTTCACCATGAAATATTGGCAGTAAAATTGGAGGAATTTTATCATAACCAACGTGCTCGTTTTGATCAAATGTAGTAGAGTAAAACTAATTACAACAAGGATAGCGAGGTTAGGAAGACAAAAGAGTAGCTGACCCCACGTTAGAGGGATGAATTTGGCGATCCAAATGAATTTGGATCGCCAAATTCATTGCTCAAAACCAACTGTGCAATATGTGTTTTAAGGAAAACCACGATCCTTATCGATCCTTATAGTGAACTAGTACGATCAGTTAACCAGGACACAAAAGGCCACAGCAAAGGTTCAAGTTTAAATTGGAAACTAACAATCGAAACTAGTACGAATATTAACTGTCCCGGGTTTACAAATTTCATTTATAACCGAGGAGGTTATAATCGAAATAAATCAGCCAACCAATGAAGAAAACATATGTTGAAATTGGAGAAATAAATGGAAGCGAAATCACAACTGCCACAAAATTAGTTTTCTTCCAAGTATAAGCACGATTTTCGTGGAATTTTTCCATAAAAATGGAAGCCCTAGTGTTGCCAAGTATCACACGGCCTTCGTCCGTTCAGAATTTTGACAGTAGAAGATGGGATCATTTAAATAACATAATGTGGGTGGATCCAAATTATAATCAAACCTAAAATCGACTTTTTACTAGGTGCCGATTATTATCCGAATACTTTAATGAACCGCAGGTAGTTACAGCAAACCAAGGAGACCCACAATACGATGGCCGTATCGAGTGATAAGAAGCTCTGAAAATACTTTATTATCGATATGAAAGGTTAATAATCCATGCCAATTTCCATTGACAGACTAAAAATATAGCCATCGTTATCAACCGAAAAAATTTCAAACATTCGGAAATAATTTTAATTTTTGTATAACTGATATACTGCGAACGAAGTTGGACGCATTGGCCATAAAACGGTTAATTCAATTGACTTGTAATGTTTAATCAATTTTTTTAAAATCTAATTTGTATTAATTTTAAAGTTTTGTGTCAATTAAAGTGTATATAAATTAGAATTTCGGAGATTTTATGACGTATTTGTCATAAAACGGTTAAATTTTAGGCAAAAACTAATACAATTTATTACAGTCTACGGCTTGGAAAAATTTGCCTTTTAATAGATTTTGTTTTTAGGGGATTTTCTTTGCAGATTACAGTTGAATGGTGGCACACTGGAGTTGCTGGTAAGAGATGACAGAAACAGAAAACAGAATATAGAGCAGGTCAATCAAATTGTGATTGTCTTATGCTAACAGTAGTTTGAATATTGGCTACCGGGAAACCGATCCAATTCATTCATTACTGACATTTTTTTTTTTCCTATACCACAAAAATAGAATAGAATAAATAGAATAGAATAGATGTGCCGTAATGATCATGAGGTGTCTGAAACCGGGTCGTTTCTATCATGCACGGAAATATATTTATAGAAATATAAATATATGAAAATTCCTCTTATTCTTCCGTTTGTTAAATGTAAAAAGGCTGTTGGAATAGGACCTGCGTTAACCAGAACACTTGACAAGTGCTTGGTTTCACAGTCTCATCAATCAACTGATATAATGCGAAGGGGGTTATGTTAACGTTTAAAAAACATTATAGTCCTGTCTCTATCGTCAAAATATTAAGCAACCAATTTTATCCTTCATATATGCTGACGATTTTAAGTGTTGACCAATCTTCTGAACAACAACTACTCTCATGTTAATTTTAAATGCATAAATTAGCATATTCTGCCACATTTTATCTTCCTGATTTTGTGAATTTGGAATTTGTTGCAGAATTTAAACTAGCCATAATTGAAACTGGTTTAAGTTAATTGGGCATATTAACGCTAATCAAATTTGGTGACATTGGATTTTTTTTATTTTTGATATAAAATTCAAACACAATTTGTCAATCGGATCGACGCTAATTATAGAATTCAATTTGCATTTGTCAGCATGACGGAACTTTTTTGGAAAGTAATTTATGGTGCTATTCGACTGTGACATCTCAATTCGGAACCGTATCGAATGAAATTTTATGCATTTAAATTTTTTGAAATGCACACACAGACGCATTGGAACAGCGATGTAAAATAAATCGTCGCGATGGGTGTGAGCTAAATATTTTAAAACAAAAGAATTTATAGCACTTAATGCCGGCAATTAGCGATGGAATGTAAATTATTTAAGACACACTTTAAAATCCGCGTGATAAATTTATAATTTAATATAAATGCTAATTTATAGCAGCTATCACATGATGTCTATATTTAGGAGATTAATTGCCTTCGTACATTTGAGAAATTAGTGGAGGAATTTTTTTTTTAGTCAATTTACCCGATCGAGGTGAATGATTTTTGGTGAATTTATTATCTAAGATACTTGGACACAATTCTAATGTAATTTGCAAAATGATTTGCAAGAGGAGTAATACTCTGAGTAAATCATAATCTTGCAAGAATGTCGGATTTTTATCGACTAAACCATAACCCTAATTTTCTTTGCCATATTGCTTCAAGGAACTACCGATAAGTATAACTTCAGCTTAAGCTGGCATTATTTAAAATTATTAGCGTTCCTGGCTAATCCTCCGTAAGTGTCGTAGTTTCTTCTTAATTTTTGCAGTAAATCTACATACTATTCATCACCTTCCAGCGGACTCCAGGATATGCAGTCAATAGTATTTACTGGTGCTAGATTGACTCCCACAAACCTAAATAGGTCAGATGTTCAGTTAGGAGTTTCACCGTCCACCTTCAGATCGACCGCTGAATTTTCCAATTTCTCACTGACTTATTTAGGCTAATTTTGCATTCACTTTATAGAATAGTTGGATCAACCGAACCATCCTCTTTATTTTGCCATGCACATTTTCTTTTATATATTCCAATAGTTGTGGCAACTCACAAAAACTTCAACCACTTTACATTTTATGACTTATTTTTGATCACTGTCTATATCCAAAGAGCATTACAAATACTTGTAATTGTAGATGCTTATAGCTAAAAGTGTAACGGTGCTGCTGTCTATCTTTCGATTATTGTGTTTGAAATCCCGAGTCGCTACAATTAAACTTCTCAATCGACGACTATTTCTTTTGAACAGATTCCATGATTGTCTTGCTTAGTTGAACGCTCTGTCTAATCATTGGAAAACTTGCGTTGCTAATAGAGAGACACATTGAATCCAAGTACAATCCAACGAGTATTATCAGAGCAATTATTTAGTCCTGGGCTATAGTGGTATGGTCCAAGTTTACTGTTCAAGCTGCAAACGATTGAAACAGATGATATCATAATATTTATGTGAATATAAAGGTCGTTCAAATTTTTCGTTTATCGTTCGTGATCCTAAATTTGCTTCATTGTCTTACACACCAAAGCTCCCCTATCTTGCTTTCACCCAAATGCTTCTTTAACGTGGATTTTCAAGTGCTTGAGCACGATAGTTAACCAGACATTTTATTTCAGTTACGCATATGTGTTGACTGCTGAAGGTCATTTTATGTACATTTCAAGATACGAGAAAAGTATGATATATTTGGTATAAAACGGTGAATTCGATCGAATTTGAGGGTTTAGTTATTTTAATAAAATTTTGTTTATGATAATTTCGGTGATTTCTGTCAAGTAAAGTGAATATAAATAAGATTTTCATATAAATACTTTATGTATTTGGCATAAAACGGTGAAATCGATTGAATTTGGACGTTTAATTATTTTAACAAAATTTTAATTATAATAATTTTGGTGATTTGTGTTGAGTTAAGTGAATATAAATAAAATTGTAATGTAAATGCTTGATGTATTTTGCATAAAACGGTGAATTAGATTGAATTTGAACGTTTAATTATTTTAATAAAATCTTGTTAATAATAATTTCGGTGATTTGTTTCGAGTCAAGTAAATATAAATAAGATTTTCATGGAAATGCTTAATGTATTTGGCATAAAACGGTGAATTCGATCGAATTTGAACGTTTAATTATTTTAATTTTGATTATAATAATAATGGTGATTTGTGTCGAGTAAAGTGAATACAAATAAAATTTTCATGCAAATATTTTATGTATTTGGCATAAAACGGTGAATTCTATCGAATTTAAAGGTTTAATTATTTTAATAACATCTTGTTTTTAATAATTTCGGTGATTTGTTTCGAGTCAAGTAAATATTAATAAGATTTTCATGGAAATACTTTATATATTTGGCATAAAACGGTGAATTCGATCGAATTTGAACATATAATAAATTTAATGTAATAAAATTTTGTTTATAATAATTTCGGTGATTTGTTTCGAGTCAAGCGAATATAAATAAGATTTTCACGCAAATACTTAATGCATTTGGCATAAAACGGTGAATTCGATCGAATTTGAAAGTTTAATTATTTTAATAAAATCTTGTTTATAATAATTTCGGTGAATTGTGCCGAGTAAGTTAAAATAAATAAGATTTTCATGTAAATACTTTATGTATTTGGTATAAAACGGTGAATTCGATAGGATTTGAACGTATAATAAATTTAATATAATAAAATCTTGTTTATGATAATTTCGGTGATTTGTTTCGAGTCAAGTGTATATAATAAAGATTTTCAAACAAATACTTTATGTATTTGGCATAAAACGGTGAATTCAATCGAATTTGGACGTTTAATTATTTTAACAAAATTTTGATTATAATAATTTTGGTGATTTGTGTTGAGTTAAGTCAATATAAATAAAATTGTAATGTAATTGCTTGATGTATTTGGCACAAAACGGTGAATTCGATCGAATTCGAGGGTTTAATTATTTAAAAAAATCTTGTTAATAATAATTTCGGTGATTTTTGTCAAGTGAAGTGTATATAAATAAGATTTTCATGCAAATACTTTATGTATTTGGCATAAAAAGGTGAATACTATCGAATTTGAGGGTTTTATTATTTTAATAAAATCTTGTTTATAATAATTTCGGTGATTTGTGTCGAGTCAAGTAAATATAAATAAGCTTTTAATTCAAATGGATTATATATTTGGCGTAAAACGGTGAATTCGATCGAATTTGAAAGTTTAATTATTTTAATAAAATCTTATTTTTAATAATTTCAATGAATTGTGCCGAGTAAAGTAAAAATAAATAAGATTTTCATGTAAATACTTTATGTATTTAGCATAAAACGGTGAATTCAATCGGATTTGAGGGTTTAGTTATTTTAATAAAATTTTGTTTATAATAATTTCGGTGATTTGTGTCGAGTCAACTAAATATAAATAAGCATTTCATGCAAATACTTAATGCATTTGGCATAAAACGGTGAATTCGATCGAATTTGAAAGTTTAATTATTTTAGTAAAATCTTGTTTATAATAATTTCGGTGAATTGTGCCGAGTAAGTTAAAATAAATAAGATTTTCATGTAAATACTTTATGTATTTGGCATAAAACGGTGAATTCGATAGGATTTGAACGTATAATAAATTTAATATAATAAAATCTTGTTTATGATAATTTCGGTGATTTCTGTCAAGTAAAGTGAATATAAATAAGATTTTCAAACAAATACTTTATGTATTTGGCATAAAACGGTGAATTCGATCGGATTTGACGGTTAAATTATTTTAATAATATTTTGTTTATAAAAATTTCGGTGATTTTTTTCGAGTCATGTAAATATATATAAGATTTTCATGCATATACTTCATGCATTTGGCACAAAACGGTGAATTCGATCGAATTCGAGGGTTTAATTATTTAAAAAAATCTTATTTATAATAATTTCGGTGATTTTTGTCAAGTGAAGTGTATATAAATAAGATTTTCATGCAAATACTTTATGTATTTGGCATAAAACGGTGAATTCGATCGAATTTGAAAGTTTAATTATTTTAGTATAATCTTATTTATAATAATTTCGGTGAATTGTGCCGAGTAAAGTGAAAATAAATAAGATTTTCATGTAAATACTTTATGTATTATAAAACGGTGAATTTGATCGGATTTGAGGGTTTAATTATTTTAATAAAATTTTGTTTATAATAATTTCGGTGATTTGTGTTAAGTAAAATGAATATTAATAAGATTTTCATGCAAATACTTAATGTATTTGGCATAAAACGGTGAATTCGATCGAATTTGAACTTATAATAAATTTAATATAATAAGATATTGTTTATAATAGTTCCGGTGATTTCTGTCAAGTAAAGTAAATATAAATAAGATTTTAATGTAAATACTTTATGCATTTGGCATAAAACGGTGAATACTATCAAATTTGAACATATAATAAATTTAATATAATAAAATTTGGTTTATAATAATTTCGATGATTTGTTTCGAGTTAAGTAAATATAAATAAATAGCAAATATTTTATGTATTTGGCATAAAACGGTGAATTCGATCGGATTTGAGGTTTTAATTATTTTAATAAAATTTTGTTTATAATATTTTTGGTGATTTGTCTCGAGTCATGTAAATATAAATAAGATTTTCATACAAATACTTTATGCATTTGGCACAAAACGGTGAATTCGATTGAATTCGAGGGTTGAATTATTTTAATAAAATCTTGTTTATAGTAATTTCGGTAAATTGTGTTGAGTAAAGTAAAAATAAATAAGATTTTCATGCAAATACTTTATGTATTTGGCATAAAACGGTGAATTCGGTTGAATTTGAACGTTTAATTATTTTAATTTTGATTATAATTATTTTGGTGATTTTTGTCGAGTAAAGTGAATATAAATAAAATGTTAATGTAAATGCTTGATGTATTTGGCATAAAACGGTGAATTAGATTAAATTTGAACGTTTAATTATTTTAATAAAATCTTGTTCATGATAATTTTGGTGATTTGCGACGAGAAAAGTAAATATAAATAAGTTTTTAATGCAAACACTTAATGTATTTGGCATAAAACGATGAATTCGATCGAATTTTAACGTATATTAAATTTAATATAATAAAATCTTGTTTATAATAATTTCGGTGATTTGTGACGAGTAAAGTAAATATAAATAGGTTTTAAATGCTAATACTTAATGCATTTGGCATAAAACGGTGAATTTGATCGAATTTGAACATATAATAAATTTAATATAATAAAATCTGTTTTATAATAATTTCGGTGATTTCTATCAAGTAAAGTAAATATAAATAAGATTTTCATGTAAATACTTTATTCATTTGGCATAAAACAGTGAATACTATCGAATTTGAGGGAGTCAAGTAAATATAAATAAGATGTTAATGTAAATGCTTGATGTATTTAGCATAAAACGGTGAATTTGATCAAATTTGAAGGGTTAATTATTTTAATAACATCTTGTTTATAATAATTTCGGTGACTTGTTTCGAGTCAAGTAAATATAAATAAGATTTTCATGGAAATATTTTATGTATTTGGCATAAAACGGTGAATTCGATTGAATTTGAGGGTTTACTTATTATAATAAAATCTTGTTTATAATAATTTCGGTGATTTGTTTTGAGTCAAGTAAATATAAATAAGATTGGCATGCAAATACTTAATGTATTTGGCATAAAACGGTGAATTCGATCGAATTTGAATATGAGGCTCTGAATATATAAAAATTGGTATAACAGTTATCAGAAAAGTATTTGATATTCTGTTGCTCAAATGAAAATTGGGTAACAAAAATTGGGTCAACCTAAGGGTGATAGTCCCGTCGTCGTATGGTAACAACGGAGGTACATAATTTAGTTGTGCAGTAAACTAAATAAAATCGATGCATATTTTACTGTATCACACGAGTACAATACTCTATAGCACCGATAAATATAACGCCCAAACGTTTAAACTCGATTGACACCGAAAATCGATAAACGTGTGTGGCGGTCAAACTAAAATATAATCGATAGTAGTTTCGGTGCAGAACATTTAACTTAAATATGTATCACAATCAAATCGGACCACAAGTACGTGCGAAATTTTTTTTGGTTTGTTTACTTCCTAAAAATTATTCAAAATATTGAAATAGTATTCAAACTATTATAATACGCTGTTGATACAACCAAATTAGTTAATCAAATATTGACATATAAAAAAATTTTTTTTTTTTTTGGTTAACAATTTTAATCTATATATCACGTTTAAAAAATTTATTCGATAATTTGTAGAATAAATAAAAAAAAAAATTTAACAAAAATTTGATCCGCAGTTTGTATTATTTGATTATTATATCATTGTTAAAATTGACATAAATACATTTTGGATTCTGTGCGTTGTTTTGATACTAAAATGTGATCGAGAGTAATTTGATCGTGTTTACTAGAATATTCGATGAATGAAGAGTAAAATGTTCATCAAAAGATCTTAATCATCGAATATTGGTTGAAATGAATCACAGCTTCTTGGAAATTTTATTTACTTAATCGCGATCTAATCGAATTTGATCGGTGTTTGAAATAAATATTTTTATTTACTAGCATTTGACCATTCAGGATAAAAACATGGAAATGTATTGAAGTGGAAGATCATCATTAAATGTCTTGATTATAAAAGTTCCATGTAGTTGAAGGGCGTCACATGACTCGTAAACTATATATACGTTGTACATTGACGTGGGAAAAAGGATTGGCACAATTTTGGAAGCACTGTTTTGAAAAAACGTAAGATTCCAGATCAAATCTAAAAGATTTCACGTCTTTAAATGTTTACTGGCACTAACTGTTGTTTTAAGCTAGTTCGGAATAATTATTTCATAAAAATTAATTGCAAGTGAATATTGACATGAAAACCCGTTACAATCAAATACCACAGAAAAGATAGGAAAGGGAAAATAAAACGACTTTTCCATGACCGAACTTTAGATGAACACTATACGACCAGACGCGACTGGGTGCATTTAACCGGTTTCTGGTACACTAAAAATTAGCCAACATACCTTTGGAACTGAACTTCGAAATCGATGTTAATTGATTAGATGTCCAACAGGTGTTCTTTTGATCGCTGTTGTACTCAATTGTTACCACACGTATCCTAGCCGAGAACGTAGTAGGACTAAATTCGAATTCCTGTATTTGTTCTAGTAGAGCTGCCTGAATTCTTGCCTTATTTTTTTTCCTGACCAAACGGTCAGCACTGTGACCTAAAAGATCTTTTGTGCTTTTGGGATTTATTAGTCCAAAAGCTTCTCCACTTTCCTAATAAAAGCGAGAATGCTGCTTCAGGGGCCCATTTCCATCTCTCCGGGGTCAAATACGTCTCTTTTAAATAAAGCCACCTCATTGTAGACAGAGCAACACACTCACATAGTATGTGATCTGCGGTTTCTATCTCTTCCAAACAGCGTCGGCACTCCGTCTCTGTGAACAGGTTCATTTTATTCAAATGATATCTCAGGTTGAAGTGACCTGAAAGAAAACTCACTAGTTTCCTAATATTTTCTTTACTAAAATTGACCGCCAAGTCCTGGTGATGAAATGGTCTGATCAAAGATTTGGCCTGTCTAAGGCCGAGAATAGAGTTCCAATAGATCAAGCACTGTATTTTTCCCCAATTACTAATTGTGTAAGCTGCACGGTCCCACGGGATGCCACAGAAAGGCTCAGGGCCAATGAGTGTAGTCGACAAGCCTGCCCGTGCTTGCTCTTGTGATCAGGTATCCACCACAACCTAGCTTTAATATGGCAAGAGAGAGAGATTGTAGCAGTTTGTAACAACTTTTAACCGACTTGGAATCCAGGCAGTTAAAAGCCAGTGTTTTCGATGCTGTTTGGCTGTTGGAGAAAAAGGGGATGGAGGCGCGGTTAAGACCGTTAGTCATAATAGTTGAGATGCTGAAACACTGGGAAAACACTTGGAAAATTTCCCCGTGATTTCGATATTTTGTGGTTGGGTCCATAGGCACCAATGCCAAATTCACTATTCATTTTTGATCCATCCATGAACCAGACTAGGCTGCTAGGTTCCATAGGATGTCCACCAGTGGCCCAGTCTGTTCTATCAAGGACTGTTACCCCGAAATTCCTGCCAAAGCGGAGTTCTCTGGACATCACGTCCGGGACTCCAAAGAATATATCCAAGGCAGAAAATTCATTTAAAATGTCAAGATTACCCATATGATTTTTGATGTAGATATGAAGTGGAGTGACCTCCGATGAGGTCTTTCATTCTCGCTGTAGGAGAGGTGCGCATAGCGCCTGCGATTTCAAAACATCCTAGCTTCTGCAATTAGGTTTTGCTGTACATTAGGCTACCAAACCATGGGGCCATAGGTTACAATTGGCCTCTCTATCATGAACTGAGGCCCCAAGTACGTACAAACGTACGCCGACAGGCCTAAATGGCTCCAACCAAGAGTTCGGCAGTTGAGTTAATATGAGAGTTCCAATTCAGTTTCATGTCTAGGACAACACCCAGATATTTAACTTCATTTGAGTATCCGATAGTTATATCATTTAGACAAACTGAACCAAGGTTCAATTTACATCTTTTGATAAAGAGCACCAGGCCTGTTTTAGTAGGGTTAATCAAAAGGCCCTCTTCAGTTCACCAATTCGAAATAACAAGCACGGCCTGCTGCATGCTGGCAGACATCGTACATTCATGCCCATCAAAGATTATGATAACCAAATCGTCCGCATAACCAATGGCGTCACAATCGAGTAGATCTATAGCTCATCAAGTAATTCGTCGATGACGAGTGACCACAGCAAAGGCGATAGGATACTGCCTTGCGGGCTCGCTTTTACTGCCGTAATTACTGCCATGACTGACTCATTACCTAGTTTGGAAGTACTCTTTCTTCTAATCAACATGGAACTAATCCAGTGCTTAGTCTGATCATCAATACCTCTACGTCTGATTTCCTATGCTTGCCTTAAGTTCTATAAGTAATAAGTATATGTACTTTGGAAGCTACCATTTTTGAAAAAGTCGACAAATTTCGGTGAAGGCAATTAACGAGTGTATATATTTTTATGTTGTTTTTTTAAGGATATTTCAATCTTTGAATTAAAACAACACGAATCCAGCAGGTGGCACCAAATATATTCCCGAAATCGTGGCTTTATTAGAAGAATATATGGGATATAACATACAGCGTCAATGAGATCATATGGGATAAAACATAAAACGGCAGTGGGATTATAAACTACCAATGAGGCCACTACAATCTAAACCACAAAAATCCTTATGGAAGTAGAGTCCGTAAAAACAAAAAGAGTAAATTAAACAAGAACATAATTCAGACATAAACGTTAGTCCAAAAAAGAGTATTTCATTCTGGAGGATGAGGTGAAATCATACGAAGGTTATGTTGATAAAAATGTTGAATTAGAAATCAAAACAGAACCCGTAAAAGAATTTGAAGTACATTTTACGAAAGAAACCTCTCAAATATAAAATACTGAGAATACATTTGCCAAAACTGGTGCTAACAAAAATTGTATAAGAAAAGTATTAGCTACAGACGCACAACCAGTAAAAAAACAATAAAATCAGCGGGAGGATATACATAAACCATCGAAACCATTTCTCAATATGAGAAAAGAAGAAAAGACGCAGGTGGAAAAACTTTTAAGCGATGACATCATAAGGCAATCTAAAAGTCCCTACAATCCTCCCATTTGGGTTGTAGTGAAAAAATGGATGCTTCAGGTATAACTATATGGTGATAGATTTCAAAAAATTAAATGTAATAACAACGTCAGACACGTATCCGACTTCACTACTATAGATTTAACTTTGGTATTCCACAACATCAGAATAAAGTGAAGCGTTATCTCAAAAAACGACATTCTCTACAATGAATAGAAAATTTGAACTCACCAGACTACCATTTGGCTTAAAGAACACACCAGCAATTTTAAAAAGAATGAAATGCAAGAGTAAAACCGGATCCCAGAAAAGTATCATCCAAAAATGATACCACCGTTTGTTCTAACTTCTTACTACGATAAATTTGTCAAGGACTTTAAAAATTGCAAAAACTACTGACAAAGCAAATAAATCTCGAAAAATTACAAAAAAAATTTAACGAAACGGAACTGAAAACCAACTAAAAGACCTATTATCTTAAGCGAAACTACTGATATTTCCTAATTTTAAACCAAAGCATTTGTGTGCAGTGCTCTCACAAGAAAACAAAAAAATCAAAATTGCTATACATCCGTAAAGGAAGAATAAATGAGTTAAATTCCATATAAGTGCAACAGTTTTCGATTGAAGGTAAATAGCTTTACGCAATGGTCGAAATTGGAAGAAATATCAATCTCATAAGCAAGTCGAAGTACCGATGTGCAGGTTTCCACGGAGTTGGCCCAAAAACATTATCTACAATTGGTTGTTTTGACACCTAGTAGTAGATGGGGACATTAGTGTCCCCATCTAGTATATAGTGTTATATTTATATAACACTAGTAGCAGATGACTCTACAGTGTCATTTCAATAATCATGTACATAATTTACGCATTTCCAAACTTTTTAATGTACAAGCTAATAGAAATACAGAGGGAACAATTAATAGCCGATTTATATTCAACAAATTTTGCAGAAGAAGTTGATCTTGAAATCAATTTAGTAAAATTGAAATAAAAACAAAAATTGCAATAACATTTCGTTTTTATTTGTGTGAGTAACCAAAACATAGTATATTAATCTAATTTTATACATGTATTGTCATCTCTTTATATGTTTTGCTACGAAAAGATAAAACTTTTCAGATCTTGTAAAAAATAAGATCATCTTTTTTATAACAGTTTTTAGGTTTGGATCTCGGGTTTCATCTTTTTATTTTTACAATAAGAAATTTTTTCTCGATTTGGCTTGCATACTTTTTCAATCTAGTGTCTCGGTTTTTTTCAAGATGATAAATTTGTTGAATGTAAATCAGCTATTAGGCATAAACAACACTTAAATTTTTAAGACCGACGTCACTTTAAAAGATTTGGTCGAGCCTGACCTCTTTATGGCTAGTGGAATTGAATTTCAAAGAGAAATGCCACTAACAAAGAACAATTTATTTAGCGACCATAAACATTCGCCTCTTAAATTGTCTATCCATAAACCCTTTAAATTTATACAAACAACTAAGCATTCCAAACACTTTTTTATTATAACATCAACACCCCATAAGTCACCCCAAGTCAGTGTTTTATTAAGAACTAACCCTAAGTCCTTAACAAAATTTAAAAATGGAATAAGAGAGCCACCAAGATAAATCCCTGGAAAGGAGGAAGTTTTAAACGTTTTTTTTATAAATTATTATGGATTGCGGAAATGGATTAGCAAAAATGTGAATCGATCAGAAATATTGAATAAAATTTTGTGATTAATTGAATCAATTGCCTTAGAAATATCTTACAAAGATAAAGATGTTAGTTCCTTACTATCCACTGGTCTGGGAAGGAAGCGGACGTGAGGATTTAAATTGAAAATATGTAACAAGTATTTTGAAACGAAAAGGGAAAACTTGTTTCATAAATTTTCAGTTCACATTATCCAAACCAGAGGATTACGATTTAACTTTCCAAATATTACAAACGAAAACGAATCAGAAGGCCGCTTCAGTATGCAAAACGACCACCAGAGTTCAAATTAGAGCAAAAAAAAAATTATTAGTGTCATTGGGTTTGAAAGCCCTGTTAATACTAAAAAGTCTGAGGAGGAAGAAAAGGTTCTAACCTATTTTTGTAAAAAAATATACGTTTAGCTACCCTAATTAACCCTACAAGTGGGATGCCAAGTGGGATATTTTTTTCATAATTCTGTGACACTCACGTTTGTCCGCGTTAATAACCATCTTGACAATACAAGTTCTTTATTGGCATTCATGTCATCCGCAATCTGATCCCATTCTAAATTGGAAACCCACAGAGATTGCAGTAAAATCTTAAATTTCGCCATCGTTGGTGCTAGCCAGTGTATCAAAAAATGTTCACTTTCATATAATATACTTCTTTTGGTAAATGGTCTAGGGATTGAAATTTGCATGGTGAAACGAAATCTATCATGTTTTGGATACCAATGTAGTCCTAGAATCTTTAGCGGTGCATTATTTGGTTGATCTTCATGTATTTCTAGAAATTTGTAGGCTCTTTGATGTTCGGGTATTGTGCTAATCAGCTCCAACGTATAAGAACTCTATTTACTTAATCGCATTTCAGCTTCCAATAAGATTTTTATAACGTCATCCTTTATTTTTACCGTGTCATTAATGCCATTGTACATCTCTTTTTAAACCAGTCAAAGCAGCTGGGTAATGAATTTGGTTAATTGTGGATAGTTCTTTGATAACTCTTCTCGATAAAAAGTGATCGGAGGCTGTTCCATAATTACCAGCCTAAAGTTTATAAAATCGAATGAGTTCAATGTTACAAGGCCAATGACAATATGATTGATAGTTTTGATCTTGATAATTAAGTGCAATTTGCCTATACATTTCGACGATATCTGAGCATATCACACGTTTCCTAAATCGCATCAAAATTTCGAAGATATTGGACTGAATCGTAGGTCATACTAAAAGGGTATCATTTAGTGAAAACTTGGAAGCAACCCTTTGCCGAAGCATCAAATACTACTTGTAGCTTTGTACTTGTACTGTGCTCCTTCAAAACTCCTTGGTGTGTTAAGAAGATACAACTTTCTTAAGTGGCCTTATCTCAGTCTATTTCTATCATATGTCCATCCAAATACAGTCCAAATACTGTCTGCTGCGCTATAATTTGGTCTGCATTGTTTCGAATTTTGTCATTCTCTAAAATATGAAAAAAGGCATCAGACTCAAATAAAATATCCATGGATTTGGATGTATTTATTTCGGCTAAATTAATACCGTCTACTAAACTGAAATCGTGTTGACTTGGCATTGATGGAGGTAACACAGCGGTACCCCTTGGTAAAATATATGCTTCCATCTGCAACTCTGGTTTAAGATTTTTTCGATCTGTCATATTGATTGACGTTATGCAAATTTCGAGTTTCACCAATACCTGATACTGAAATATGTCTATTCTTTCTTGGTAATCTTAACCGTTTCATTCAGCCTTCTAAAATGAACGAGAGTTGTGATTTCGTGTCTAGAAGAGCTCCACATGTGATTGGATTTCCATACAAATCTTTTATGTTGACCAAAGCTGTTGGAAGTATTGATTGTACCAGTAACATTATTGATATTGCACTATGGTAGTCTGTTTTTTGTCTTCGTCATTTGTCACTGAAATGCTGGATGTTTTTTCAGTTGGACCTAGCTCCGTTGAATTCAAATGCACAAGCATGTGAGGCTTTTTTGCACATATGTGGCACCTTCGTTTTTGGTAAACCGAGTGTGAATTAGAGAGGCAATTGAAGCAGCGTCTTGATTCTTTAATATGATGTCGCCGCTGTTTAATTGACTTTGCCGCAATATATTTACACTAAAACAAGAAATGTTCAGAGGAACTGCAAACGTCACAGTTCTTGTTGATCGTCGTTAATTCATTGGTAAATGCCGTTTTTTGGACGTTAATAAGAATTATGATCTCTGCTTCATTCATCTCGGCGGTCGTGATCGAAGTATTGTGATCGATTTGAGTGTATGACTTTTTGGTCTACCAAATCTCAAGATGGATTCCATTATTTTTAGAATTTTATACCAAGATGAATTTGATTTTAGCAGACGTAGGATTAGGTTATCGTTATTGTCTGTCACTGTTAGTACGTCTACATATTTTGACCGTTCTTCGAATACTGTAGAGTCTACATTGGTTATTGTCACGTTCGAGTCAGTGTTGTTAATTTTCACGTAACTAGGTCGGACCGTGCCACCAACATGTTGATTTGAATAGAGCTGGTGGGTTTACTCCTCGAGCTATTATATAAGCTGGGTTATTTTTCGACTGCCATCTGCCTCGCAGGATCATCTCAACGATTGTTGCCATTCGATAGCCTATATAGCTTTTCAATCTTCTTGGGACATCAGACAACCAGTGGCAAATATCTCTATATTATCGTAAGCTAATGATTTTACATAGAAGTTGACAGAATTGCAAAATAGAACGGCTCCGCTCAGTTCCAGTCTCGGTAGTGAAAATTGTTTAATTGGTGCAACCTTGCCTTTAGCATACACAATATTAGTTGTGATTTGTCCACTATCATCAGTAACTCGCAAATAGATAAATGTGCCATACGCTGCTTCAGATGCTTCACAAAATGCATGCAACTGAAGTTGCCAAGGGTTTGTTACTGACGTCATACATCTAGGAATTCTAATTGCTTCGAGTTCTGGTAGTGATTCGTATAGCACCACATATAGCCGTGTTTTTGTGTTGAAATTAGGTACACTGGAATCCCAATCAAGTTTTAGTAACCAAATTTTCTGCAATAGAATTTTAAACAAGATAATTGTTGGTGCAAGCCAGCCTAGAGGATCATACACTTTAGATGCCGTTGCGAGTATTTTTCATTTAGTCCAATTGATATTACTTTCAATTTGCTGCACATTAAACGAGAAACTATCTGATTCTGCATTCCATATTATACCCAAGATTTTGACTGAAGCATCAGCTTCCAATAGTTTGGAAATATTTTGAATGTCTTGATGTGAAATGGTGCTCAAAAATTCTGGTGAGTTGGACTTCCACTTTCTCAAATTATTTCCACCTTTAATTAAAAGGTCATGTGTCCAAGAGTCTCCTCATATTCTTTCATGAAAGATCGATATTCCTTGAAAAAATTAGAAGCTTTTATAAACTTTTGTTCCATCGCTAATAATCGCTGGTGTGCTGCTACGAATGAGCTACCTAATATAGTTCTTGGTTCTTTGAATGGCAACCTGACAATAAATCGACCATCATTATCTCGTGTAGTTGTCTTTTCGTCGTATAGTTCACATGAATTATCCGGCGCAACTAATTGGATGGGTGAACTACTTCTTCGATGTCCCAAAACCTTGTTAATCTCTGGCCAAGAACCTGCGATTAACCAACCAAACCTTGATGCTTGTAATATTGGAAACTTCAATTTTACGTTTTTCTGGACTTTGTATTTCAAAAAATATGTCCGCTCCTAATAAGACATCAATTTTTGAAAAATTGTGGGTCTTCTAGGTTCAATCCCATAATCTGGTTTTGTAATTTAATTTGTTGAGTTGGTAACATAGTAGTTATGGTTACATAGTAGTCATATCAATCTTCCCCTTAGTTCTTCCAGCTGATACGGAGGCTAGGCCACAAATAGATATGGAAGATAAACTTCGCTGATGGCCTAGACGTAAAACACAAGTTTCTATCACAAATGATGTTTGTGAGCCTTAGTCTAAAATTGCTCGAATATGTTGGAGTTCTCCGGTAAGGGACTGAACATTGACAATAGCAGTTGATAGTACCGAAGTTGCCGATGAGTATATAGTATGAAGAATCGTTTGTATTGGTTCTTTAGTGAACTTTGTAGAATTATGACTGGTTTCTGGCGGTTTATCGTGTAAAGATTCATTTAAAGCAATATGATGGCTTGTGGCTTGATTAATTGATCAAGCCACAAGCCATCATATTGCTAAGAAGAGTGTGGTGACGTTTTCGACAAATAATACATCCGAATTTGGAATAGCATTTTGCACTGATGTGACCCTGTCTCAGACAATTATGACATATATTTTTTTCATTTATAAATTTTAAACAGTGGATGTGGCTGATGACAAGCTGGACATTTAAACAGTGGATGTGGCTGATGACAAGCTAAACACTCACTGTTAGTATTACCTTTTGCAATGACGAACGATTTTGTAGTATATCTTGTATTGATCCTTTTGGCTACATCATAAATTTCCAAAGCATCACATCTCCTAGTTTAAAAGTTCAGTAATTCCTCGAATTCGATCGCAAACCATTGAACCTCAAACATTAAAATTTTTATATTTTGGTGAAAAATAGAAAAATAAAATAAAATAAAATAAAATAAAAATTTATAAAAAAGTGCAGTGTTAACAAAAAATTAGTGATCGTACATTATAAAGTGCTAATGACCTAGTTTTTAGGGCATTGCACATTGTAATTCGCCTTCCTATGGTATCGTCATTTGTGACCGTTACTTCTATTGCCACTCGTGGGAAATAAAATATTAAGAAATGATAACCTAAGAAAATTAGAAAACGAGACGGATATGTCTCTAACAGCACCAAATCAATCATCACTTTTGGTTGCCGATACCATGGATCCTGAGTGGACCAACTATTGCCAAATAAAGGGAACAACTTCCCTAAGAGCACGTTAATGTTGAGATCACCAACTCTTAAGGTTCCAAATGTAAGTAGTTGTACACTTCAATTAAAGACGGCGGCGGCAGTGGCGACTGCGCTCCATGTAACTATTACTAATCCTCAATCTGAGGAAGTAATCAAAGCTCTAGCCGAGTCTAGACCAGAAAATAAAGAATTAAATTCAGCAATTCAATGGATGCAGCAACATATTCAACTTTTTGAAGAAGAAGTTAAAAATCTTAAAAATAACCGAAATATGGACTATCAAACTGGGCCTGAAGTTTTGTGCCAGGAAAACAATAAAAAAGGAACAAAAGATAGTAATCCAACCGACGAGGAAGATTTAGAAAGAGAAACCAATTGTATAATGAGAAAATCAAAAATGGCTTTATAAAAGCCAAAAACAAAAGTATATTCTTCCAGTAATAGGAAAGCGGAGTCGTCTCCAGAAATGAGCATCAGTGTGAACACATCGGGAGCAAATTTAAACCAATTACCAACTATCAGCAAGACCAAGAAAGCAAACCCACCACCACTAACAATCAATATCACACATGTCGATAAATTTAGCTTTATCCAAGCGTTAATGAAAGAAGTGACTGAAAAAGAGTAAAAGCTTGTATCGCTAAACAAAAACAACGTCTGGAGGGTCAATATGCCTGATCCAGACGGTTATAGAAAACTTTCAACTGCATTGAATGATAAAGGTCTCCAATGGTATACATATGAAGACAAAAATTTCAGACCCATTAGAGTAGTTGCTTGGGGTCTACATCAAACATGCACGCCAAATGAGATAATTGAAAACCTCAAAAAAAAATTTATGGTCTTAGATGGAGTTAATATGCTTAAAACTGAAAAGAAGCCTACCGAAAACCGAGGGATTTATTTACTGTTTACTGGGATTTGTTAATGTTAAAAAAATAAAGGTATTACTTTCCACTCTGACTTTTGCAAAGTCAGAAAAAATTGAGAACATATTTAACACTAGGAACATCTTGTTCGAATGGAGACATTGAAAAAAGCGACAGGGATCATACCACTATGCAAAAAGTGTCAGGAATACAACCACACACAAAAATACTGCAATCGTAAAACCAGATGTGTAAAATGTGCGGGAATGCATGATACAAAAAACTGCGTGATAGATAGGAACACTGCCAGGGAACCCACCCTGCTAGCTATAGGGGATGTGAAGTAGCCAAAATACTACAAAAAATGTGAAATAGGGCAAACAAAAATCAGCCAATGAGAGCAACTAAAGAAAAAGAAATCCCGACTAAAACTGTCACTAGGTTCCATAGTGCGAAAGTGACAGAGGGATTCTCATACTCACAAGCAGCAAGACAAGGACTACCTGAGCCTTCAGATCAAAATAATGGAATTCAACAAGCTATGACAACAATGCAAAATACCCTAAATGCTATTAACAATCGCCTCTCTAAAATAGAAGAAAATATAGAGTTTCTAAACAAAAGACAAGTTAATCTTGAACAGCAAGTAGGACACCAAGGAAAAATTAACCAGATTTGTAGCAAAAAGTTGCTTTATCTGATCCCTCACTAAACAACACAAAATTAACAAAACACTAAGAATATTAACCTGGAATGCTAATGGACTTCTATAGCATCTTCCAGAGCTAGAAATCTTTTTGAATACTGAAAAAATTGATATAAGCTTAATAGCAGAGAGCCATTTCACTAGAAAGTCTTATGCAAAATTAAAAGGTTATTCTTGTTACCATTCTATACATCCAGCAGAAAAAGCTAGGGGTGGAGCAACTATCTTCATCAACCACTTCGAAGATGTCAAACTCGAAATAGAGACAATACAAATTGTATCACTTAGCGTGCAATTAAATAATTACAAAAAGCTGCGGGTTGCTGCTATATATTGTCCACTAAGGCATCAACTTAAAAAGGATGATTACCTCTTAATGTTTAAAATGATGAGCTCAAATTTCATCATAGGAGGAGAGTTCAATGCCAAACACACCCATTGCGGTTGAAGAATAATATCACCTAAAGGTAGAGAACTTTCGGAAGCTGGATATCAAATAAACTGCTGTTTTCATTCAAGTATTCCTACTTTTTGGCCAACGGACACAAACAAAATACCAGACGTGATTGACTTCTTCATAGCTAAAGGTATGTCAGAAAATTATATCCATATTGAAAATAATGAAGGTTTATCTTCGGATCATTCTCCAATCATAATTACGATCAGTGAAACAGTAATTTAAAAAGAAAAGCCACCAAGGTGAACAAGCGGAAAGACCAATTAGGAAACTTTCGCACTGTTAATTGAGGAAAGTATTGATCTTCAAGTGCCAATCAAAAACCAAACTCAACTTGAAAAATACGTAGAGCTGCTCATAAACAATATTCAGATCGCAGCATGGAAAAGCACTCCTCCTGCCAAAAATAAACCTCACAAGAATGAAACATATACACAGGAATTAAAAAACTTGGTCAGGGAAAAGCGGAAACCCGTCAAAATCTGGCATAGAAATCGAGCACCAGAGAGCAAAACTATTTTCAATCAGCTCAAAAACAAACTGCAGCAGTTAATACAAGAAATCAGCAAAGTGGTAAGCTTCATCAAATATATAATAAATCTGTCTGGCCACAAAGAAAGTGAGTATTCTTTATGGAAAGCTACAAAAGGACTAAAAAAAACAAAAGCGCAGATACCACCAATCAAAAAAGCAGATGGTACTTGGGCCAAAAGCCTCAAAGATAAAGCGGTTCTTTTAGCTCAGCATCTGGAAGAAACGTTTAAACCTTCGACTAGACAAACAGCAGACAAACTAGACAAATGCAAAAAAAGACGAGTTAGACATACGACCAGTTGCAATGAAACAACTCAAAAATGAAATCAAACATAACCTAAATGTGTCAGAAAAATGTCTTAAGAAGTTGCTACACATAATTAACGAGAAAACGACTTACAGACCTATATCTGTATTACCATCATTGTCCAAGCTGCTTGAAAAATTACTCCTCAAAAGGATGAAACCTCAGATTGAAGAAAGAGACCTGTTACTATCTCACCAATTTGGCTTCATAGTAAAATATTCCACCATAGAGCAGGTACACATAGTCAGTAACATTATTGAGAAGACGCTTGAAAACAAAAAGGTATGTTCCCTTGATGTTGCCCAGGCCTTTGATCGAGTCTAGCATCGAGGACTGAAATATAAATTACATCGCGACCTCCCAAAACAGTTCTATGAGATATTAAAATCATACAATGAAAGGAGATATTTCAGAGTAAAATATGAAGGAGAGTTCTCATCACTCAAGAGAATTGAAGCAGGGGTACTACGAGGGGGCGTGCTGGGACCATTATGACATACCTATTACTGCAGAAACAGATATTGCAACCTTTGCGGATGATACAGCAATTTTGGCAGTTAAAAGTACAATCGAAGAGACAACCCGCAAATTTACAGCACACTGAAAATGAGATTGTCCACTGGACAAAAAAATGGAGAATAAAATTGAATGAGCTAAAATCAGTTCACACAACCTTCACCTATTTAAAAGTAGATCACTTACCTATTTACATAAATAAGTAGGAAATACCACATGCGAACACGGCAAAATAGCTGGGTATGACGCTTGACTCCAAATTAAAATGGAAAGAGCATTTCAAGAAAAAAAGGCAAGAACTGAATATAAAGTTCAGAAAAATGTATTGGCTCATTGGAAGAAAGTGAGCTTTGCAATTCACAATACGCTGCTTTTATACAGGCAAATACTTAAGCCTGTGTAAACCTACGGCATTCAGCTCAGGGGATGCACAAAGAAAACTAACGTTAAGATTATACAAACATTTCAAAACAAAGTTCGACGATGCATTGTCAATGCACCTTGGTTTATTAGAAATGATAATATACATAGAGATCTAAAGATGGAAACCGTTGGTAATTCTTTCCCGTTAGCTTGCGGTAAATTTGTATCGGTTATGGCTAATGCTACTTAATTCTAATTGATCGCATTGACCGCACTCTTTACTATAATTTCCTATAAATGCTAATCTATGTATATAGAAAATGACTAAATACTTGACAATTTTGTCACTTGTTTGTTCGTTTGTTTGTTTATTCCTATGCAATCTGTTTTGGGGCCGAAGGTCTCTCAACTTTTTTGCGGTTAACTTAACGTCCTACTTTATGCCATTACTAGCCAAATCGAGGACGCGTGAATACAGGTGCGCTTTAAATCCATTTGCACGTTGCATTGCTCCAGCCAGCCTGTACTGGCATGGACGATGGTTTGGCCCATGTATTCTGCTCTTCAAGGGGGGTCATAGTTGTGTTCATTGTCATGACCGATCGTAATCAGGTGAAGAAAAATTCCTTTTGCAACCCTGCCCCGTTGGGATTCGAACCCGGTACCTCCCGTCCCAAACACCACAGCTTTAACCACTGCGCCAATTGTTCGGTCTACTGTGTACTTGCAAACGTATGATTTTTGTGGTTCATTTTTCTCCAATGGAATAAGAAGCACCTCTAGAGGTTGAACAACAAAAGATATGTGCAACAGTGTTAAATACAGATAAGTTAAGACTATTTAAAAGAATCAAATAATCTTGAGAGAAGGTGGATTTTAGAAGGATGTCAACATTAATTTCACCTGCTATATAAACTTCATCGAATCTACATTTGCAAATATACATAACCCATCATAATTAAGGGGAGGTAGATTCCTATGTTTCCTAAACAAATTAAAGCCCTCCCAAAGCTGAATTAGAGATACTGAGATTCAGAAATATTTCAGACAAACAAAGAACATCCACTGGAGCACCATTAAAAAATTTGTTAAAAAATGTGAGGAATCTTTTAGATTTAGATAAATTATCTGTTAATAAAAATGGCTAGGACCGATGCAATAGGCTCACTGGACCATTGCGATGAAGTAGCTTTTCCCGCGATTCAAACGATATCAATTATTTTAACAAGCCTACTTGTTTGTGGCGCAAGTGCTGAGTTGAGATTTTCAACCATAAGACGGTTGACAAATGAAATTCGGTCTACTATGACTGAAACGCGCTTAGTTGGACCAGCCCTTCTCCATATTTACCGAGATATTGCTTACGAATTAAAACCATCGATTAATACAGAAAGCAATTCCGAAATCACCGAAATTTGTAAAATTCGTTTTGACCACAAAAAATATCGATGAATAAAAATTCGTAAATTTTTTTTTTTTTTTTATAATTTTATTTAATAAAAAATTTGTATAACAATAATGTTTTATTTATAAAATAAAATTGCATTAATTAAATATTCAATATTAAATAAGAACATATATATAGTTAAATAAAACTTAAAACTTAATCCTAAACTATTCGTCTATAATTCTAATATACAATCACAGATCATAAGCATGAGCCACACACTTCAATTTTACAGCCAATGATGAAACTTAGTTACGAACACGTTTACGTCCATTAAACGATTTGTATTTGAATAGTGGTCGGAAAACATGCGTTTCGGCAACATCAAATACTTCATCGATCTCTTCGATGGCATCGGCAATTACCTCAATTTGTTCATTTTGATTAAGTGGTGTGTCACGTTTCGATCGTACTAAATAGTACTTGATTGCAACTGGTTCCGCCAATTTATCATCCGAATCGATAATTGCGTTATGCACCGATACTGATCGTGATGCTACGATTGTTAAATTGATAGCACATATAATCACGATTAAAATTAGTATAATTTTTGAAGACATTTTTAAAATTTTTTTATTTTTTTTTTATAGTTCACAATGTATTTGTTAAGAATATAACTTTGTTACTGATTGATAATCTAGTCGAGTTGTTGGCTTTATATACAATTTTTCGTTGTGCAAATATTAGTTGAGATATATACTCGTATATACGCTTGAGCACAACATATGAATACCCAAACACACAGAAGACTATTTACTAATTTAATTAGTATACATCTACTAAATTCGTTTGTTATTGTTTGCTATCGATACAACAACAACAAAAATCAATAACCAAATATCGTTAAGTATACCCTTTGAATTAATTGAGCACTCGTATGCTAATTGATTAATTTCTTGGCTCATTTGGTAACGATTAGCTGGACATGTTAAAAAATATTTTACTCGATTTTAAGCAAGCCACCAAAATTTGATGATTTAGGGGGTGGCAAAGTGTTTTAACCATACCATTGATTAATTCATCGATAATTTGTACGTGAATTGTCTTTATCGTAAAGCACATAAAAAGTCATAGGTAAGCTTTGGTGTGATTGTTTTGGCCCTTTCATGTGATAAAAAAAATATAAAAACGTAACCATTCGTTACTGATTTTTTATTTTATTTTATACAATCTAGAGTTTCGGCGTGGTCATCTTATGCCGACTAAAGTTTAGGAGATTGGAGATGGGATTGCTGAAGATAGATTGCAGCTTGTTAGACCACGAAGGAGAGGAAACATATAGGAAAGAGGGAAAGGGGAAAAGGTATCAAGACATGAACCAACTAGTAGCTAATTTCAAGATCTTCGCCCAAAGATTTTAGTACTGACTTCAATAGTTTTGTGAGAAGCACTGCTGCACATAATTCTAGTTTTGTAATACTAATCGTGTTTATAGGCGCAACCTTTGTTTTGGCACTGACTATATTTATTTGGAACGCTTTCCACGTTTGCACTCTACTATATATAACGGCGGCATAGGCATCTTCTGATGCATCTGCAAACCCATGCAATTCAAGTTTTGTATTCTCGTTTTGGAACCATCTTTTTATTGCAATTTTTTCTAAATTGACCATTTCTTCACGTATTGATGACCACTCATGTTGTATTTTGGCCGGTAGTTCATCATCCCAGTCCAATTTTGCCAACCATAACCGTTGAAACAAAATTTTAATCCTAATTGTGCCTGGAGATAGCCATCCTATAGGGTCAAAAACCTTAGCTGATTCTGATAACATGCTTCTCTTAGGCATTTTACAGTCGTTTAATTTCACATTGAAGCAAAATACGGCCTTTTTTGGCACATATCTCAAACCAAGTACCGATACAGGTTGAGATTCGTCTTCGAAATTAACAACTGAATTTTGGCTATTTAATTGAGGAATTGCCTTTAATACTTCAGGGGAATTTGACGTCCATTTTCTTAAATTAAATCCACCCTTATTTAAAACCGCAATCAAATCGTGTACTAACCTTACAGCTTCCTTTGAGCCGCTAGCTCCTGAAATTAGGTCATCCATATAGAAGTCCTTTTTAATGATTTCTGATGCCTCTGGAAATTTTGTCTGGTAGTCTAGAGCAAGTTGAACTAGCGTTCTTGTTGCTAAAAACGGGGCGCATGCCATTCCATATGTTACTGTTGGAAGATTGAATGATTGCAGAGTTCCCTTATCAGAATTTCGCCACACGATTCGTTGATATTTAGTATCATCTGGATGTACCCGAATATGGCTAAACATTTTCTCAATGTCCACTATGAATATAATTCGATTTTTACGAAATCCCAACAGCAGTTTAAACAAGGTCGATTGAAGAGGTGGACCGACGGCTAACCCGTCATTCAATGATACACCATTTGACGTTTTAGAAGAAGCATCGAATACAACGTGCAATTTGGTAGTACTGCTACTCCTTTTTACTACTCCATGGTGGGGTAAATAGTATCCGTCACTTCTGGTGAAGCTGCCTAACTCCATATGTCTCAGCTCTTTGTATTCATTCATGAACTCTAGATATGATTTATGAAATGACATATCCTTTTTAAAACGATTTTCTAAATTATAAAATCGTTTAATTGCCATTCCTCTTGAGAATCCAATGTTGGTGTTAGACCCCCTGAATGGCAAACGCACAATATATTTACCGTCACTTGCTCTTTCGATAGTTTCTTGATAGTGGCTTTGGCAAAATTCTTCCTCCTCCGTTAATGATAACGCGTGCTGGACTTCTTCTGTCTTCCAAAACATTTTTAAGGTTGCATCTATGTTTAATTGTAGATTGACTGGGGCTTTATTACCACGTTCTGCTTGAATTGGTGTCCCAGCACCTACTCAACGAAATCTCGTGTTTTGGGCTATTAAATTGCTGCTTAACATTCTCCTTTGTCCTTCACAAATAAGCTCAAAAAAATTATCACTGCCTAGTAATAAATCGATTCGTCCCGATTGATAAAACGTTATGTCTGCTAGCTGCAAATGTTAAAATTCTTCTAAATTAGCTATTTGATGAATATACTTTAATTGGTATGATGTGATTTTTGGTATTATCAGCACTTCGGCTTCGATTTCAAAGGAATCATCAATTTTTGATTTTATTTCTAATTTTGTTAGACTTCTAGATATTTCCGATGTGGCATCATTAAGACCCTTAATCCTAATCGCTGGATACATGCTTCGGATGCAAAAGAAGTTTGTGACCCAGAATCTAATAACACTCTGTAGGTTTTCCATTCTCCCGATTTATCCTTTATAAGTACTTGTGCCATTGGCAAAACAACTGATTGGAATGATTTTGAGACACATGTTGTTACTTCTGCTTTTATTTCATTTGATATTGATGCTGAAATTTTAGCTTCTTCTGTATGTAAAACTGAATGATGTTTCCTTTGACATTTATTACGTCTCTTCGATTTGCATTGGTAAACAGCATGCGTTGAACTTAGACAATTAAAACATCTGAAACTATCTTTAATAAAATCTCTACGCACTTGTATGTTTGCTTCTAGAAAGCCATTATATTCCATCAATGCATGCTTATCTTTCTTACAAAATGCACAATTCTCGATAGTATAGTAGCATGCATTACCCTTGGGTGCTGTGAACTTGGTTTATTAGCTATGGTTGGTCGTTTAGCTTCGATTTTCATACCTTGTAGAGAATCCATTCGCTTGCTTAAGAAATCCAAAAACCCCTGAAACGAGGGAAAATTATCATCGGAGTTCAAAAGCAACGTTACCTAACCATTTATGAATGATGGCCTTCATAAATTTAGGGACAAATTTCTCCGACTTTTGATTTGCGGCGTTACTCAATACATAATTTTTAACAAACACAGTTTGTCCAATCTTATATAGTCATGTGGACGAGACCTTAGATTATAGCGTCGACTGGATTGTTTATACGCGTTTTTTAGATGGTTAATGACATCCTGCTGAACCAAATATAAATTTTCCATAACCGATAGTTCAATATCTCGATCATCTAAACCGTGAAGCTGCCTGAGAATATTATATTATGAGCCAGGATCAATGTAATGGTGACCAAAAGTTAAAAAATATGAGGTTCGAAGGACTGATCCGATAGAATACAGGTGCTTTTCCCAATTTCGATGATCATCTTTTGCGTACGCTCTAATAGCAGATAGGATATAGATCGGCTAATTCTTTCACTTGCATTTGCCTGCGGGTGATAGTTAGGAGTTCGTTGGTGCTTTACGCCATATTTAGCGAGGAAATCGAAAAATCCTTTGGACGTAACATGCGCTTGGCATTATCGCTTACGGCAATTTCCGGGACTGAAAACATGCTAAAGAGTCGCTTTTCCAAAAATCGGCAAACATTTTTGGAAGTAGCGTCACGCATTGCTTCCAGGAAAACAAATTTCGAGAATTGGTCTACTGCTATGAAGATGTAGCAGTTTCCATCTTTTGACCATGTATTCCCATAAAGTCTATGAAAATTTTCTGAAACTGTCGACGAATTTCAAAGTAATTCCCCATTGGTGTTCGAGATAGGGCATTAGCTGGTTTGCATTGTTTTCATACTTCACATTGGATTACAACATCATGAACGTCCTGTATCATTCCAGGCCAATAATAATAACGCCGGATTATTTCCAGAGTTTTTTTGAACCCTTGATTAACATTTCACAGTACGAACCTACGTCGTCCGATAAATTAAAAGTGTGTCGCGACAACGCATTAGGCACTATATTATCACTACCCTTTTTATATTTAATAAGGAAGTCAAACCCTTGAAGTTTTAAACTCCACCATGCGAGTCTTCCGGAGAGGTCTCGCTGCTCCATTCGCCACTTCAAACTGGCGTGATCGGTAGTAATAGTGTAAGGCAGCTCCTCCACGTAATACCGAATTTTTTTCACCCTTAACAAAGCTGCAAGACATTCTAATACTGTCACGCTATAATTGCGCTGAGCTCCATTAAGTTTTTTAGCATTGAAAGCAATAGGGTGATCCTCTCCGTCATCAGATTTTTGGTATAGAACACTTCCAACACCAACTTGAAATGCGTCACACTCAATATAAAAATGCTTACTAATGTCCGGATTACGAAGCACAGGTGCATATGATAAAGCTGAGTTTAGTTCGCAAAAAGCACGCTCTGCCTCATCAGTCCAATGAAATTTTTGATTTTTCTTAAGCAGTCGAGTAAGAGGTTCGGCCTTTTCAGCGTATTTACAGATAAATCGGCGGTACCACTCTGTAACTCCGAGCAACTGGCGCACTTGTTTAACCGATTTAGGTCTGTCATAGTTTGTGATCGCCGAAACTTTTCCAGGGTCTACCTTTAAATCTCCATCAATTTACCCCAAGTAAGAATATTCTTTTAGCAAAAATTTATTTTTCTTACTACAGCAACCGCGTTACACGCGACAGCAAATCAACATGTTCTTTGAAGGTGCCACTGGTGACCAACAAGTCATCTAAGTGCAATTCGTGGCCTTGCACATTGTTTATGGTGAGTTGCACAAGCCAAATGACATAACCGTGAACTGATACAGTGGTTGACCAGGCACGGAGAAGTGCATCTTATCCCTTGACCCTTTATCGAGAGGGATTTGCCAGAAGGCGTCCTTCAGATCTAGACTCGAAATGAATCTATAGTATCATTAAGACGCCCCAGCAATCCATCAATGATTGGCAAGGAGTAAGCATCATTAACCGTAACCTGGTTGACCTTTCGTGCATCAAGACACAGCCGTACTTTACCATTTGATTTGCGCACCAACGTAACAGGGGAACTCCATGAACTGCGGCTAACTATTCGCCGGTGTCTGTAATCGGGTCGATCTCAATAATTTAACTAATATCCTGCCTTATCCTTCAAAGTTTATGTAAAACGGGTGTACGGTGGGCCCGGCCATATATCCGGGAGATGCTACTTAATACTTGGTCGTATACATTCTAAATCAATCAATCAATCAAATCGGGAAGCTTACCATTGATTGCTAGAAGTTTGACCGGCACTCACTTAGTACTTTTACGCTACAGGATCTTGTAGCCAGATATACAAATTACGTAATGTACTGGAAGTCAACATGACACCATATGATGAGATTCTTGACATTTATTGAACAGCCGCTATACTCGATTCCCTACATATGATTTTAGTGATGACGATGGTAAACTAAGGCAATGCAGGACGACCATTGACCTCTATGTAAAAATTGCATATCATTAACACCATTTTGCATAAGTTGCACTAGAAGTTGCGAATCACAACACGAGACAATGTCACTTTGAAAACCAATATAGTCCATCTCGCTTGTCTCGCATAACCCACGGAGCTGATTTCAATTCATATACTTCGAATTACAAATACCTTAAAATGCGCAACTTTTGAAGCTGTAGAAAATCACATCGAATCGTTTTCATTCTTGTACGACGTCCGTTGGCAAAGAATCGACCCAATCAATTTTCATGAAGTTAAATGCTAATCACAGTCTGGTCGTGAAATCATCGGGCTTAGTTATGCAATAATGTAGAAAGTAGTAGTTACTCGGAAGTTCATCAGACATCAATTTAATGGGTCCCAATCGAAGATATTCAGCCATGAATGCCGAATAAGAGTATTTGAGATCGGTATCTGTATCCAAACGACGTGCTTTGTTGTAGATTTTTTATCTCAGTATAAAGCTCAGTATTGACGATTGATAAATATCAATCCATTTATGATGCTAGGTAGATGATAACTTCGATAAGCAATTCTAGTCTTATATATTACGCTTAATTTGTCGATAACGCCAATGGCGTCGATTGATGCTGATTGTTGAAAACATTTGGGTTAACTACAGCTTGTGATCCGAGATTTCCTAAGCTTGCACTTATCAATCTCTTGGTCGGCTGATATCGGTGGACATTGGGATAAAATTAAGTCGTTTGCCGTATGAAGCCTACAGACAATCACTAGTATTGAAACAAAATATATAATCCTCACCACCAAAGGATGACAAAAGCTTGCAAAGGAAGAAACGCGATGTACAAAACGCCTGCCAATATCTCAAAAACTGAGTTGCAGGATTATACTTTTAAAGTAAACTTAAATCCAAACTAGAATCAATATGAAAAGTCGGAGCACAAGCAGCTTATATACAAAAAAAAACAATTAAATTTTCAATTGTGGAAAAATCTTCAAAAAATTTAGCAATCAAATTTATTTGTCATGGAAAACCACTACGACGCAATGAATCACATCTTCGGCTGTAAATATTGGTTTTTATATATCGAATCCAAATAAGCGTCTTAAAATGAATCATTATTATTGAAATATCGTTCACAATACCAGTTATAACTCAAACGATCGGAAACGACTAACGGACAACACCATCATTCCAAATTAAAATGTTAACAACATATAATTAATAAATTAACGAATTAGCACGATTTGTTTACAACACTGCGGTCGGTTGATGATGTCAACTTATTTGTTTTTATGTTCACGAGATCGTAGTCTGATTTACTCTCAAATTTTAATTAGATCGTTTGAGACATAACTGGATCAAGCCAAAAAATAAAAACATAGTTTTATGACAGTTTTATCAACAGTAATAACAGTTTTATGTAGTAAAGGTAATTTAAAGTTAAATCCATAAATAATTTTACGTACTTTTCGATCGTATCAAAATTAATCAATTCTAATCAAATCTAATCAAATCTAATCAAATCTAATCAAATCTAATCAAATCTAATCAAATCTAATCAAATCTAATCAAATCTAATCAAACCTAATCAAATCTAATCAAATCTAATCAAATCTAATCAAATCTAATCAAATCTAATCAAATCTAATCAAATCTAATCAAATCTAATCAAATCTAATCAAATCTAATCAAATCTAATCAAATCTAATCAAATCTAATCAAATCTAATCAAATCTAATCAAATCTAATCAAATCTAATCAAATCTAATCAAATCTAATCAAATCTAATCAAATCTAATCAAATCTAATCAAATCTAATCAAATCTAATCAAATCTAATCAAATCTAATCAAATCTAATCAAATCTAATCAAATCTAATCAAATCTAATCAAATCTAATCAAATCTAATCAAATCTAATCAAATCTAATCAAATCTAATCAAATCTAATCAAATCTAATCAAATCTAATCAAATCTAATCAAATCTAATCAAATCTAATCAAATCTAATCAAATCTAATCAAATCTAATCAAATCTAATCAAATCTAATCAAATCTAATCAAATCTAATCAAATCTAATCAAATCTAATCAAATCTAATCAAATCTAATCAAATCTAATCAAATCTAATCAAATCTAATCAAATCTAATCAAATCTAATCAAATCTAATCAAATCTAATCAAATCTAATCAAATCTAATCAAATCTAATCAAATCTAATCAAATCTAATCAAATCTAATCAAATCTAATCAAATCTAATCAAATCTAATCAAATCTAATCAAATCTAATCAAATCTAATCAAATCTAATCAAATCTAATCAAATCTAATCAAATCTAATCAAATCTAATCAAATCTAATCAAATCTAATCAAATCTAATCAAATCTAATCAAATCTAATCAAATCTAATCAAATCTAATCAAATCTAATCAAATCTAATCAAATCTAATCAAATCTAATCAAATCTAATCAAATCTAATCAAATCTAATCAAATCTAATCAAATCTAATCAAATCTAATCAAATCTAATCAAATCTAATCAAATCTAATCAAATCTAATCAAATCTAATCAAATCTAATCAAATCTAATCAAATCTAATCAAATCTAATCAAATCTAATCAAATCTAATCAAATCTAATCAAATCTAATCAAATCTAATCAAATCTAATCAAATCTAATCAAATCTAATCAAATCTAATCAAATCTAATCAAATCTAATCAAATCTAATCAAATCTAATCAAATCTAATCAAATCTAATCAAATCTAATCAAATCTAATCAAATCTAATCAAATCTAATCAAATCTAATCAAATCTAATCAAATCTAATCAAATCTAATCAAATCTAATCAAATCTAATCAAATCTAATCAAATCGAATCAAATCTAATCAAATCTAATCAAATCTAATCAAATCTAATCAAATCGAATCAAATCTAATCAAATCTAATCAAATCTAATCAAATCTAATCAAATCTAATCAAATCTAATCAAATCGAATCAAATCTAATCAAATCTAATCAAATCTAATCAAATCTAATCAAATCTAATCAAATCTAATCAAATCTAATCAAATCTAATCAAATCTAATCAAATCTAATCAAATCTAATCAAATCTAATCAAATCTAATCAAATCTAATCAAATCTAATCAAATCTAATCAAATCTAATCAAATCTAATCAAATCTAATCAAATCTAATCAAATCTAATCAAATCTAATCAAATCTAATCAAATCTAATCAAATCTAATCAAATCTAATCAAATCTAATCAAATCTAATCAAATCTAATCAAATCTAATCAAATCTAATCAAATCTAATCAAATCTAATCAAATCTAATCAAATCTAATCAAATCTAATCAAATCTAATCAAATCTAATCAAATCTAATCAAATCTAATCAAATCTAATCAAATCTAATCAAATCTAATCAAATCTAATCAAATCTAATCAAATCTAATCAAATCTAATCAAATCTAATCAAATCTAATCAAATCTAATCAAATCTAATCAAATCTAATCAAATCTAATCAAATCTAATCAAATCTAATCAAATCTAATCAAATCTAATCAAATCTAATCAAATCTAATCAAATCTAATCAAATCTAATCAAATCTAATCAAATCTAATCAAATCTAATCAAATCTAATCAAATCTAATCAAATCTAATCAAATCTAATCAAATCTAATCAAATCTAATCAAATCGAATCAAATCTAATCAAATCTAATCAAATCGAATCAAATCTAATCAAATCTAATCAAATCGAATCAAATCTAATCAAATCTAATCAAATCGAATCAAATCTAATCAAATCTAATCAAATCGAATCAAATCTAATCAAATCTAATCAAATCTAATCAAATCTAATCAAATCTAATCAAATCTAATCAAATCTAATCAAATCTAATCAAATCTAATCAAATCTAATCAAATCTAATCAAATCTAATCAAATCTAATCAAATCTAATCAAATCTAATCAAATCTAATCAAATCTAATCAAATCTAATCAAATCTAATCAAATCTAATCAAATCTAATCAAATCTAATCAAATCTAATCAAATCTAATCAAATCTAATCAAATCTAATCAAATCTAATCAAATCTAATCAAATCTAATCAAATCTAATCAAATCTAATCAAATCTAATCAAATCTAATCAAATCTAATCAAATCTAATCAAATCTAATCAAATCTAATCAAATCTAATCAAATCTAATCAAATCTAATCAAATCTAATCAAATCTAATCAAATCTAATCAAATCTAATCAAATCTAATCAAATCTAATCAAATCGAATCAAATCTAATCAAATCTAATCAAATCTAATCAAATCTAATCAAATCTAATCAAATCTAATCAAATCTAATCAAATCTAATCAAATCTAATCAAATCTAATCAAATCTAATCAAATCGAATCAAATCTAATCAAATCTAATCAAATCTAATCAAATCTAATCAAATCTAATCAAATCTAATCAAATCTAATCAAATCTAATCAAATCTAATCAAATCTAATCAAATCTAATCAAATCTAATCAAATCTAATCAAATCTAATCAAATCTAATCAAATCTAATCAAATCTAATCAAATCTAATCAAATCTAATCAAATCTAATCAAATCTAATCAAATCTAATCAAATCTAATCAAATCTAATCAAATCTAATCAAATCTAATCAAATCTAATCAAATCTAATCAAATCTAATCAAATCTAATCAAATCTAATCAAATCTAATCAAATCTAATCAAATCTAATCAAATCTAATCAAATCTAATCAAATCTAATCAAATCTAATCAAATCTAATCAAATCTAATCAAATCTAATCAAATCTAATCAAATCTAATCAAATCTAATCAAATCTAATCAAATCTAATCAAATCTAATCAAATCTAATCAAATCTAATCAAATCTAATCAAATCTAATCAAATCTAATCAAATCTAATCAAATCTAATCAAATCTAATCAAATCTAATCAAATCTAATCAAATCTAATCAAATCTAATCAAATCTAATCAAATCTAATCAAATCTAATCAAATCTAATCAAATCTAATCAAATCTAATCAAATCTAATCAAATCTAATCAAATCTAATCAAATCTAATCAAATCTAATCAAATCTAATCAAATCTAATCAAATCGAATCAAATCTAATCAAATCTAATCAAATCTAATCAAATCGAATCAAATCTAATCAAATCTAATCAAATCGAATCAAATCTAATCAAATCTAATCAAATCGAATCAAATCTAATCAAATCTAATCAAATCGAATCAAATCTAATCAAATCTAATCAAATCTAATCAAATCTAATCAAATCTAATCAAATCTAATCAAATCTAATCAAATCTAATCAAATCTAATCAAATCTAATCAAATCTAATCAAATCTAATCAAATCTAATCAAATCTAATCAAATCTAATCAAATCTAATCAAATCTAATCAAATCTAATCAAATCTAATCAAATCTAATCAAATCTAATCAAATCTAATCAAATCTAATCAAATCTAATCAAATCTAATCAAATCTAATCAAATCTAATCAAATCTAATCAAATCTACTCAAATCTAATCATATTTAATCAAATCTAATCAAATCTAATCAAATCTAATCAAATCTACTCAAATCTAATCAAATCTAATCAAATCTAATTAAATCTAATCAAATCTAATCAAATCTAATCAAATCTAATCAAATCTAATCAAATCTAATCAAATCTAATCAAATCTAATCAAATCTACTCAAATCTAATCAAATCTAATCAAATCTAATTAAATCTAATCAAATCTAATCAAATCTAATCAAATCTAATCAAATCTAATCAAATCTAATCAAATCTAATCAAATCTAATCAAATCTAATCAAATCTAATCAAATCTAATCAAATCTAATCAAATCTAATCAAATCTAATCAAATCTAATCAAATCTAATCAAATCTAATCAAATCTAATCAAATCTAATCAAATCTAATCAAATCTAATCAAATCTAATCAAATCTAATCAAATCTACTCAAATCTAATCATATTTAATCAAATCTAATCAAATCTAATCAAATCTAATCAAATCTAATCAAATCTAATCAAATCTAATCAAATCTAATCAAATCTAATCAAATCTAATCAAATCTAATCAAATCTAATCAAATCTAATCAAATCTAATCAAATCTAATCAAATCTAATCAAATCTAATCAAATCTAATCAAATCTAATCAAATCTAATCAAATCTAATCAAATCTAATCAGTTCTATTCAGGCTTTAACTAACCTTAAATACGTTTAATATTGACTATTTATTTGATATTAGATTTGGATAGATTTGATTAGATTTAGGTATTATTTTTATATTTTTAAAAACGATCGTTGATCGAACTCAAAATTGAAAATATAAAACACGTTGTGTGATAGTAAATTGGGTAAACACCGGCAATGAATTTACAACGGTGCGATTTATTCGTTGCGGTTGCTAATTATAATATGTGCCAGATTTTAATTAAAATCGGTAAACAAATGTTAGTTTGAATTGGATTTGCCGGTAATTCTAAAGGTAACTACTCGACAATAATTTTTTGTTTATAAACATTTTACGCGATCACGTTTTTATATAGATAAATATTTTTAGTGTGATGTTGACGCATTTTATAGTTTTTGTTGTACTATACCATTTTTTATCGTAGTGTAGAGGATATTGTAGACCATTTGGGTGGGTGATTGTGAACCAATTTGTTACGGTAATTAGAGCAACACAACGAAATGGATGATGGAAATTTTTTTAATTGGTTAAATTTCGTTAAATCTTTATTATTGGGAATCACAATAATATTTTTGTATTTTACCTGTTAAATTTTTCCATAATTTGGTCCAACTTTAATTTTTACGATTCGTCCGTCGCGTATTATTGTAAACAAACTGTGCGAGTGGATAATTAAAAATAAGTGCGAACTTTCGCTTCAATTTCGAACGGACAACATAAACAAAAATATTTATCGATGGAAATATTAAAGATGATATAATAAATAATCGTATTGATGATACCAATTATCAATTTTATAAATCAAATTTTTTTTTTATTCATAAATTTACAAATTTTGTCAATATTTTTTGTAACACATTTGATGAATCAATCATTCGATTGATTTCCGGACATAATACGAGTAGACGAATAGCAGATCACAACAAATTTGGCTGCATCGAACGAAATTGAAGAACCACAATTAGGTATGTGGCAGCACCTGCAAATAGCTTTAATTACAAAAAGCACAAAATTCATTAACGATTTTAACAACTTTTGTTATTTTATTTTTAAGTTTACTTACATTTGTAACTAACTTTAAGTTGATCAGGAATAGATCGAATGCTGTGATTCGAACATCCATGTGAAGAATTTTGAAATTGAGCATTTCTATCTGAAAAAGACAGAAACAAAAAAACTTGTGAAGTTGTATGTTATCCGTGTGCAAGTTCGTATACAGTGATTTACTGGAGAAATAATGCAAGATACATGACGAGTTACTAGATAAGTATTAAAAGCCAAAGAGCCTAGTAAAATTAGTAAAAGTCGTGACGTAGCAACAGTCTCTTCACGAATTATAAGTTCTGAACCTAATTCATCTCTTCATATTGTTCAAGACCACAAAAAAAAAGCCAACATATTTTCAATGCCATAGGTGGCTAAGCCACCATAATGTCCTTTGATTATCGTAGGAGGCGACTAAAAGGCTAACTTGGTAAATCACCCAGAAAACAAAACATGCATACCGCCTTTAGGACGTAAAACGTGCAGTCGCTAAGAAAGCCAGGGGTGTATTTGATGGCACTATATAAGCCATCACTTGGAACTCTTTGCTCTCCAGAAACTCTATGGTCTAAAAGGGGATACCATGTGTCCCAAGAGTATACGTTACTTGACCGTGGAGGTGACCTCGGGTGTTGGTGTTGGTTTTCTTCTTGGACCCCAGGTGAAAAAGGCTGTTTTGGATTTTAAAACAGTTGATAATGTGTAAGCTACATTTACGCATAGGCGATTAGCCAATTGTCAATCATTTTTGTTCATGCGCCCATTGATGTAAGGCAATCCAAAGATTTCTCTTCTTCGGGTTTTCTAGACTCTAGAACAATGGAACGATTAGAACGAACAGCTAGTGGCAGATATATAATTATCGCTGAGAACTAATAGGCAATTAATTGCCACAAAAACATGAAGTAGTGACCCAATACATAACCAGGCATTTCCAGTGCCTAAACTTCCCTGAAGAATATCAGTGTCTCCAGATCAATAAATCGGTACCAATAAAAAGCAAACTATAAGGTCAATAGACCCAAGTCTGGATCAAGAAAGAATTATACGAGGTGGTGGGTGACTTCAAAAGTCTGCATTGCCCTACAATACCAAACACCCCAAAATTTTATCTCATACATATGTAGTACCAGCATCCGGGTGTAAAACTACTATCTAGTTTGGTTCGTCAACAATATTGGGTTCTGAGAGGTAAAGATGTGGCTAAAAATATATTTCGTTGGAGCATTAAATGTCAGATTATGGTACAGCTACCGGAAGACCGAGTAACATATTTACAGTGTCGTTTGGTGCAGAACCCATCGAGCAAGACGTGGATGGTCAACTCTTGTCAAATCGTACTTTGTATTTTGTTTGCTTTAGTATCGCTTGAAATTAACTTGGAATTGTTCCTGATGGTAGTGGACAAAACTGTTGGCCGACGAGGTCTTTGCCATACTATTTATTGCGACAATGCAGCGAATTTTGTTGACACGTGAAATCAAAGGTAACTATCCTCAAATTAACCATAAACTTAAGGTTAAATCACATGTGAAGTGTTAGTAATGCACCGGAGCTTACAGGAAAACAGCAGAAAGCAAAGGGCGGCATATAACTGTAAAATTCTAAATGCGGGAGCATCGCAAGCCTAATTTTTATGTTTGAAGGGTGTGGAAATCCATTTTCATGGTGGTTTGCCCTTCCGCGATAAACAATGTTTTGATTGCAAGAAGTCTGGTCACAAGGTGCAAGGTGCACGTGGCACCCGGAAGTTTGTCGACCCAACAATCGACAGTACGAAATTGAAATTGCAACTCGATTCCAGATCTGACAGGACGATTAATTCCGAAAGCAACTGGAAGTTGCGGGGATCGCCGGCGCTTCAGTAAATTTACTTACTCGAATGTAGCCCTGAGAAGACGTAGGTGCGTGTTACGTGCCAGATTTTGATTTAAACGTTCTCGAAAGTGATTCGATAGAAGCCCTATGAGTCTCTATCTCTGGAGCGTATCTTTAAAATTGAAGCCGGAGACAAAACCAATTTTTCGTAATTGACTTTTTTGCGGAAGTCAAAGTAATCCAAAATGATGTTAAGTGATCGCAATTATTGAAAGTAAGTAGCCCAGTCGATTACTCGGATTTCACCGCACCATTAGTAGCTGAAAAAAGGACGAGCGTATATGTATTTGTGCCGATTGCAAAAACATCAATCAAGTGCAGGATGCAGACGTGGCCAATGCCAACAGCCCCATGGTCAAGGTTCCACATCAATTTTGCTAGGCCCATAAATGACTTTTAGTACTTGATGATCGTTAAAGAATCTATAGAAAGTGCGGCCAGATGTTTTTAAAATGCAACAACAACCAAAACAGCATTCGACAATTTGGATTTTACCATCGTTTTAGATAATTCTTAATTTATTTCGGAATGAGTTGAGATGTTCTGCAGGAAAGCCATTTCATCTTCAAATTTTTTAGTCAGGCATTATATAATTTAAACCAATGATATTGTTACGAGTCCTCTAGAATTAAACCTAGAGACATCTATGAAGTAGAATTATTAGTAGCCAAAATTGAGCAAAATATGACATCTCGAAAAAGTAGAATGAAATAATAGAAAAATAGAATAGTCGTGAGTTGAGTTGAATTGAATTGAGTTGAGTTGAGTTGAGTTGTGTTTTAAACGCGAAAGAGTTAAAATTAGTGTCATAGCATCCACCAGTGGCAAGCGGCTAATCTAGTAAAATTAGAAGTGAATTATTGTTGTAAAAATAAAGAATTGTTTAGTGGTGTAAATAAAGAATAATAATTGTGTTATTTATTTATTGCGGGAACTATTGTGATTGAACGAAAGCAATATTTTAAGCGGAAACAGTTGTGTATTGTGTGTTTATTTGTAAAGTGTTGCGTACTTGTTTGTGGACAGTAAATATCAGTAGAATTTACTCAAAATCCAGTGATATAAACGAGCAATAGATAAAACGTAACAATTAGTGATAGCGGTGGGATTGTAATATTTAAAATGATCATGGACAAGTTACCGACGAGGAGTTGGTTTTTTGTGATTTGATAACCAGCGGGCAAAATCTGAGTTACAATAAGATTCCGTGCAGCCATGATGAATAAAGAATTGAATCCGAAGCATCACGAATTTGAAGGTAAATTGGACACAACTAAGATAAAGGAGGTTGATACTGGTGACCAGAATGCATTTACAGAGGAGACAGTTGCTCCAATGAATTTCAATTTGTCGCATTTAATGGCTGCCATGAACCAAATAATGCAGCAGCCGAGTGGAAGAAACATTTATTGAATACAGATCGTTCGAGAAAAAGAGCATGGTGATTGCGGTAGTGTAGTGCACATTTTAAAGAGTAAATATGGAGGTGATCATAATCAAAAACTCTACGAATAAAGCTAAAAATGCAATATTAAAAGAATGGGTAATCCCTTCAGGGAACGTAATCCCATCGAAAGTAAAGAGATTGGCCAAGAAAGAGGAACCTGCAACATTTAGCCTGCTAAAATGAGTCAGTTTCGAGGAACAGAAACTGACTCTCACAATCAAATGCTCCATAATCTCTAACCCTATCTCAAGATTGGGAGATAGCTGAGCCACCAAAGGAGACATTGATGGAAGGAACTGTCTTATCACGCTGGATACAGGCGCAACAAGAACAATCATGCGCAGTGACATAATAGCAAACGAGAGCCAGCCAGTTTGAAGATTAAAATTACAAATCGCTACTGGTGAAAGTGCGGTAATCAAACGCAAGATGAGAATGTGGTTACGGATCAGGAACAGCAAGTTTCACCATGAAGTGTTGTTAGCCGATATTATAGATTATTATAGATGAGGTAATCTTGAATTTCATGACACCAAATAGATTGGTTTTGGATATTGGGAGTGTTGTTTTGAGTTACAACAACGTGAAATTGCCTCTATAAAAGTACGATGGAGATCCAGTTATCAGATGAGTTATATTAGACCATCGATAAAAGAGGGTTCTGGATCACAAAGGTTGTAGATTATGGAAGCAAGCGATGAAGAGAACAAATTTATAGAAATTATCATTGAAAAAGCCCTAGTACAACCAGATAGAGACTTGAGAGTTCCTATCTGAGCTCTTAATTTAATAGATCAGAGAAAAACCACCAAGAAGGTACATTAAAGGGGTTATACCGGAAGACGTGCCTATTATATCTGGATGTTATTATAGTAATGGAAAAAGACTTTAATGATCATTTAGAGGAAGTAAGCAAGTAGATCCAATCAGCCGGGCGTAAGCTAAGTCTGAAAAAGTGTACATTGTTTCATTTTGAGGTCAAATATTTAGGGCACAAAGTATAATAACACTGTTTTGGAATACTACGAGTGACGCAAATATTTCAAAATGTTTGAAAGGGCTTTGTACCTACATATTAACGGCGATTCGTACCAGGATTTGCTGTAATTTCCAGGAGATTGCATGCTTTCATGAGTTGGCTAGAACAGACCAGACAATTGCGTGAATCAAAGTGCTGGAAAGCGCATTCCAGGAATTGAAAATACGGGTATATATGCCATCAGTACTGGCATACCCAGTTCCCAACAAAACGTTTATTCTTGGTGTCTTAACACAGAAGATCGATGTGGAAGACCAAAAAAACATCATCGACGTCAGACTCATGATAATTCTATCATCAGAAGAATGGAATCCTAAAGATATTAAATAAGACCAATTAGAAGACCAAATGGCAGATAAAAATTCCGTTGCAAAAGCATTTTGGGTTCAATGGGACAGTTTGCGGATCAAAGATGAATGGCTAAAGCGGATTTAGCAGAGTTCAGATAGCCACAGTCAACGCAATCGCTAATAGTTGTACCTAAGATTTGGGTCACGGAGATTTTAGGTGAATACCATGGAGGTACTAGTGGCGACCATCTAGGGATCAACTAACGTTTACCAAAATACGAGTAAGATTTTACTGATCGAGATGTCGGCTTTCAGTAGGAAAATGGTATCAAAAATGAGATCAATGTATGACGTTTAAAGGGCCCACTCGAAAAGTTGAGGCAAAGAAGTTGCAGCACCGTTCTCAACCTGTTTGAACCCATCTTTTATATCTACCTTAAGTTATTGGACTTGCGACTTCCAAAAAACTAGGCATTACGATTCCATTACGCACCCACTCAAATCTGTCATTCAAAGCGACTGCTTTGCGCAACCCTCCAGTAATATCCTAATTCCACATAACTGATTCACCACTCTTCTACGTAGTTATCCTCGTCCATAAATTTAATCATGGAGTCATTCACATCCCGAAATAAAAATGCTAGATTGGAATTCGAACTCAAGCTAAACTCTTTTTGCAACAACTCGTTTTGCTGCTCGTTTTGGTGTATCTCATTATTTGGAGGCACGTGCGAGGTTTGGTTTGGTAATGAGAGTTGAATTTCATCTATATTTGTCCGAAAACACCTCGGTTTACAAATTCAGTCAGCACTTCCGTCTCGTTTACATTTTCTTTTACTTTTATTGGTCATCCTTTAAATTTACTTGGAAAAAATTATTGTGCACAACTTCTGTTGGACCCATTCTACGAAAAATTCACATTGGCCTTTCAGAGACTAAAAAAATCTGCTCTCCTGGGATTGATTGCATTAAAATACTTTGTAGAACTATTTTTTCAACCTTATTCGATTAATATTGCAAAGCGAAGTTATAACTGATTAAGTTTTTCCTGGTCTTTAAAAAAGGAAGTCGCTCAAAATGCGAACTTTATCGCGGTTGCTATATATACCAGGTGTTTTTTAAGCTGGAACTTTGAAATATCTCGGAAATTAAGCACTCAACGAAACAAATGTTCATGATCAAGATTTAATCATTTCGAAGGGGTCATACATTAGTGCTCCTCTCCTGGTAGGTGGGCTGAGAGGTAACTTTGAAATTAATATAGGAACCCCTATTTTTTATTGAAGATCCCGATTCTCCGACTAAAAATAAGTATGTAGGAAAGTTAACTTTGGCGGAAATCGGCTTCTGCCAGTGGCAGAATTTTTATTTTTTTTCCAATTTTTTTTTTTGTTTATTTTTTTTTAATACAACATTTTTGCACTTAGCTGTTGTCTCATGAGTGCTGTACTTTTTGAAATATTTACAAAACTCGATAAACTCCTTATGGAAGCAGCCACTTCCGGTTAGCTGATTTTAGCCAAAATTAACTAACTTTCTTACTTCTTTTTAGCCAGAACATCCGAATCTGCAATAAAAAATAAGGGTTCATATTTTCAAAGCTACCCCTGCCCCAGGAGTTTTATTTTATTTCCCCTTTAAAATGATTAAATTTTGATCTTATGCATTTTTAACGTAGAGTGCTTATTTTCTGAGATATTTGAAAGTTTCAGCTTAAAAAAAACACCAGGTTAGCTATAGCTCTCCTTTGCACATGATACAAATTACTGTCTTACATAATATTGGAGGGAATCACTCCCGTGATGGAGCAAAATGTAGATGACTTATCAGTCAGTAACTGATTAAGTTTTTTCGCTAAGGAAGATTATTTTTAAAGTGTTCTTAGGTTTCCAACATGCATATGACTCAATCCAGCAGGCATAATGTTATTTCAAAGATAAGAACAAACTATCAGGAGTTTTTGCAATTAGTTCTGGTGTACGACAAGGCGATCGATTCTCTTTAATCTTATGTTAGAATTTAAAAAAGCGAGGCGACAACATTATTTACCATCAGTTCAACCAGGCTCTCGTATATATGCAGATTATATGTTTATGAATAAACTGAATGGCAACGGTGTAAAATTACTACTGGATCCACTTGCTGTTCTCAAAATCTATAAGTCTAAAACCAAATATATGAACACAAATTTTAGAGACCAAAAAGCAATAGATTTTACTAAAGTAGTTACCATAGATTTAAAGGAGGGACCTGGTTTTTTTCCACTGGTTAGGTCATGTTATGCGAGCCAATCCTAAGAAAAAGGAGACCATTTTACAAGTCTAGAGGTTTCTCGGGAATTAGAACGACAATCCAGACAAAAATTAGGAAATTTATGTTTGCCACAATTTTCCCAAAGTAAAATCTGTAAAAAAAAATACAAAACATACTCACCACATATTGTGATTTATCGTTCAGCTCAAAGTTTGTTTTAATTAAAATATTTGAAAAATCAGCTAAATGCTTATTAATATTGTTCAATGTGATAATTAACGATAATGATCGTACATAAAAAATACAATAAAACGCACTTGCCACTAATATAAAGTCCAACCGTATTTTAACCGAACTTTCAACTATCAAAAAAATTGTATAAAGATGCATCACAATCATAAATACATCGTTCAGAAGGATAAAACATAAATTCAAACCAAATATTATATTAAATTTATGAATTAAATTATACAATAAATTATGCACATGTGCGATTGTATTTAAATTACTGCGAAATCTTTGCGTGCAACCAAAATCACCTTTGGTTGCGTCCACTAAAACGTCACCAAACGTTTTTTTCAATGTACTCAAACACGTGTTAATTACAGTAGCGATCAATACAAAATATAAAACATTAAAATAATCAATTACAAATATAATTATATAAAAGCAACTGTCAACAATTAATTTGATTAGCGCGGCCACTTTAAATGGTTCGTCGCGTACGAAAAATCCAACCAGGTAGCCAATATGTAAAATTAAAACGAAAAAAATGGTTGCATATAATATGATTTTAAAACGTTTTGTTTTAATGCGCAACCAAAATATTTTATGCATTTCGATTAATTGTACGACGGCCAAAAATTCGATTATAAATTGTGTATGATCCGCGTACATCGTATGAAAGGTAATAAGATTAATGTTGAGCGTGGCACAGAGAATGATCTCGATCAGGCATATTATAATTAGATGTAAATTAATATTGCCAGACACAAATGTTGGATAGATTTTATTTATAAAACTTATGTTCATAAATAACAAAACAACGGTGGTGCTGAATAAATGAATTTTATTGCTACGCCGTTTTATGAATTTGCCCGATTTGTAATTTTTTATTCGTGGCGTAATCGAAAACAGTGAAAATATTTTTAAAAATTTTATTAATTTTTTTGCGTTGGGAGTCATTTTGTAAAAATTTGCTTTTGTCAAAAATGCGTTGATAATTAGTCGAGTTAATAGTATTGACTGACTGATGGATGTGTCCACCAAGGTAAATTGTTTATGTTGGTAATTAGGTAATTATAATCTATTTTTACAACGAACTAATGAATTTAGTTGATTTATTATTTATCGTTAGTCGATAGTAAAAATATGAATAACGCATTTTTTTATTTGAATCAATGTCTTAAGTTATAGTTTTTACGGTAATGGATAATTTCAAATAAACAAAAAAAAATCATCGGTTTTAATAGGTCATTGCTGGCCCGTAACACATCTACAAACCGTTTGAATTATTTTGATACGCAGTGAGGCAACTTTGTTGCACCAATGATGTTTTCCTATTAATCTCGTAATTTTTTTTACACTCGCGGTGCTGTGGTAAAAGTCGAGTACCGTGACAGTGATATCCGGTTTATTTCTTCCAACATGTCACTGGCCTTGATTTTTACCGTTTGGTCACCGGTGTGTTTGGTAACGGCGACATGTTTCAGTTCACAGTGATGGGAGGGTTTTTGTCTTGTCGATAGACTCTTATAATATTATTATATTATTATATTATTATATTATTATATTATTATATTATTATATTATTATATTATTATATTATTATATTATTATATTATTATATTATTATATTATTATATTATTATATTATTATATTATTATATTATTATATTATTATATTATTATATTATTATATTATTATATTATTATATTATTATATTATTATATTATTATATTATTATATTATTATATTATTATATTATTATATTATTATATTATTATATTATTATATTATTATATTATTATATTATTATATTATTATATTATTATATTATTATATTATTATATTATTATATTATTATATTATTATATTATTATATTATTATATTATTATATTATTATATTATTATATTATTATATTATTATATTATTATATTATTATATTATTATATTATTATATTATTATATTATTATATTATTATATTATTATATTATTATATTATTATATTATTATATTATTATATTATTATATTATTATATTATTATATTATTATATTATTATATTATTATATTATTATATTATTATATTATTATATTATTATATTATTATATTATTATATTATTATATTATTATATTATTATATTATTATATTATTATATTATTATATTATTATATTATTATATTATTATATTATTATATTATTATATTATTATATTATTATATTATTATATTATTATATTATTATATTATTATATTATTATATTATTATATTATTATATTATTATATTATTATATTATTATATTATTATATTATTATATTATTATATTATTATATTATTATATTATTATATTATTATATTATTATATTATTATATTATTATATTATTATATTATTATATTATTATATTATTATATTATTATATTATTATATTATTATATTATTATATTATTATATTATTATATTATTATATTATTATATTATTATATTATTATATTATTATATTATTATATTATTATATTATTATATTATTATATTATTATATTATTATATTATTATATTATTATATTATTATATTATTATATTATTATATTATTATATTATTATATTATTATATTATTATATTATTATATTATTATATTATTATATTATTATATTATTATATTATTATATTATTATATTATTATATTATTATATTATTATATTATTATATTATTATATTATTATATTATTATATTATTATATTATTATATTATTATATTATTATATTATTATATTATTATATTATTATATTATTATATTATTATATTATTATATTATTATATTATTATATTATTATATTATTATATTATTATATTATTATATTATTATATTATTATATTATTATATTATTATATTATTATATTATTATATTATTATATTATTATATTATTATATTATTATATTATTATATTATTATATTATTATATTATTATATTATTATATTATTATATTATTATATTATTATATTATTATATTATTATATTATTATATTATTATATTATTATATTATTATATTATTATATTATTATATTATTATATTATTATATTATTATATTATTATATTATTATATTATTATATTATTATATTATTATATTATTATATTATTATATTATTATATTATTATATTATTATATTATTATATTATTATATTATTATATTATTATATTATTATATTATTATATTATTATATTATTATATTATTATATTATTATATTATTATATTATTATATTATTATATTATTATATTATTATATTATTATATTATTATATTATTATATTATTATATTATTATATTATTATATTATTATATTATTATATTATTATATTATTATATTATTATATTATTATATTATTATATTATTATATTATTATATTATTATATTATTATATTATTATATTATTATATTATTATATTATTATATTATTATATTATTATATTATTATATTATTATATTATTATATTATTATATTATTATATTATTATATTATTATATTATTATATTATTATATTATTATATTATTATATTATTATATTATTATATTATTATATTATTATATTATTATATTATTATATTATTATATTATTATATTATTATATTATTATATTATTATATTATTATATTATTATATTATTATATTATTATATTATTATATTATTATATTATTATATTATTATATTATTATATTATTATATTATTATATTATTATATTATTATATTATTATATTATTATATTATTATATTATTATATTATTATATTATTATATTATTATATTATTATATTATTATATTATTATATTATTATATTATTATATTATTATATTATTATATTATTATATTATTATATTATTATATTATTATATTATTATATTATTATATTATTATATTATTATATTATTATATTATTATATTATTATATTATTATATTATTATATTATTATATTATTATATTATTATATTATTATATTATTATATTATTATATTATTATATTATTATATTATTATATTATTATATTATTATATTATTATATTATTATATTATTATATTATTATATTATTATATTATTATATTATTATATTATTATATTATTATATTATTATATTATTATATTATTATATTATTATATTATTATATTATTATATTATTATATTATTATATTATTATATTATTATATTATTATATTATTATATTATTATATTATTATATTATTATATTATTATATTATTATATTATTATATTATTATATTATTATATTATTATATTATTATATTATTATATTATTATATTATTATATTATTATATTATTATATTATTATATTATTATATTATTATATTATTATATTATTATATTATTATATTATTATATTATTATATTATTATATTATTATATTATTATATTATTATATTATTATATTATTATATTATTATATTATTATATTATTATATTATTATATTATTATATTATTATATTATTATATTATTATATTATTATATTATTATATTATTATATTATTATATTATTATATTATTATATTATTATATTATTATATTATTATATTATTATATTATTATATTATTATATTATTATATTATTATATTATTATATTATTATATTATTATATTATTATATTATTATATTATTATATTATTATATTATTATATTATTATATTATTATATTATTATATTATTATATTATTATATTATTATATTATTATATTATTATATTATTATATTATTATATTATTATATTATTATATTATTATATTATTATATTATTATATTATTATATTATTATATTATTATATTATTATATTATTATATTATTATATTATTATATTATTATATTATTATATTATTATATTATTATATTATTATATTATTATATTATTATATTATTATATTATTATATTATTATATTATTATATTATTATATTATTATATTATTATATTATTATATTATTATATTATTATATTATTATATTATTATATTATTATATTATTATATTATTATATTATTATATTATTATATTATTATATTATTATATTATTATATTATTATATTATTATATTATTATATTATTATATTATTATATTATTATATTATTATATTATTATATTATTATATTATTATATTATTATATTATTATATTATTATATTATTATATTATTATATTATTATATTATTATATTATTATATTATTATATTATTATATTATTATATTATTATATTATTATATTATTATATTATTATATTATTATATTATTATATTATTATATTATTATATTATTATATTATTATATTATTATATTATTATATTATTATATTATTATATTATTATATTATTATATTATTATATTATTATATTATTATATTATTATATTATTATATTATTATATTATTATATTATTATATTATTATATTATTATATTATTATATTATTATATTATTATATTATTATATTATTATATTATTATATTATTATATTATTATATTATTATATTATTATATTATTATATTATTATATTATTATATTATTATATTATTATATTATTATATTATTATATTATTATATTATTATATTATTATATTATTATATTATTATATTATTATATTATTATATTATTATATTATTATATTATTATATTATTATATTATTATATTATTATATTATTATATTATTATATTATTATATTATTATATTATTATATTATTATATTATTATATTATTATATTATTATATTATTATATTATTATATTATTATATTATTATATTATTATATTATTATATTATTATATTATTATATTATTATATTATTATATTATTATATTATTATATTATTATATTATTATATTATTATATTATTATATTATTATATTATTATATTATTATATTATTATATTATTATATTATTATATTATTATATTATTATATTATTATATTATTATATTATTATATTATTATATTATTATATTATTATATTATTATATTATTATATTATTATATTATTATATTATTATATTATTATATTATTATATTATTATATTATTATATTATTATATTATTATATTATTATATTATTATATTATTATATTATTATATTATTATATTATTATATTATTATATTATTATATTATTATATTATTATATTATTATATTATTATATTATTATATTATTATATTATTATATTATTATATTATTATATTATTATATTATTATATTATTATATTATTATATTATTATATTATTATATTATTATATTATTATATTATTATATTATTATATTATTATATTATTATATTATTATATTATTATATTATTATATTATTATATTATTATATTATTATATTATTATATTATTATATTATTATATTATTATATTATTATATTATTATATTATTATATTATTATATTATTATATTATTATATTATTATATTATTATATTATTATATTATTATATTATTATATTATTATATTATTATATTATTATATTATTATATTATTATATTATTATATTATTATATTATTATATTATTATATTATTATATTATTATATTATTATATTATTATATTATTATATTATTATATTATTATATTATTATATTATTATATTATTATATTATTATATTATTATATTATTATATTATTATATTATTATATTATTATATTATTATATTATTATATTATTATATTATTATATTATTATATTATTATATTATTATATTATTATATTATTATATTATTATATTATTATATTATTATATTATTATATTATTATATTATTATATTATTATATTATTATATTATTATATTATTATATTATTATATTATTATATTATTATATTATTATATTATTATATTATTATATTATTATATTATTATATTATTATATTATTATATTATTATATTATTATATTATTATATTATTATATTATTATATTATTATATTATTATATTATTATATTATTATATTATTATATTATTATATTATTATATTATTATATTATTATATTATTATATTATTATATTATTATATTATTATATTATTATATTATTATATTATTATATTATTATATTATTATATTATTATATTATTATATTATTATATTATTATATTATTATATTATTATATTATTATATTATTATATTATTATATTATTATATTATTATATTATTATATTATTATATTATTATATTATTATATTATTATATTATTATATTATTATATTATTATATTATTATATTATTATATTATTATATTATTATATTATTATATTATTATATTATTATATTATTATATTATTATATTATTATATTATTATATTATTATATTATTATATTATTATATTATTATATTATTATATTATTATATTATTATATTATTATATTATTATATTATTATATTATTATATTATTATATTATTATATTATTATATTATTATATTATTATATTATTATATTATTATATTATTATATTATTATATTATTATATTATTATATTATTATATTATTATATTATTATATTATTATATTATTATATTATTATATTATTATATTATTATATTATTATATTATTATATTATTATATTATTATATTATTATATTATTATATTATTATATTATTATATTATTATATTATTATATTATTATATTATTATATTATTATATTATTATATTATTATATTATTATATTATTATATTATTATATTATTATATTATTATATTATTATATTATTATATTATTATATTATTATATTATTATATTATTATATTATTATATTATTATATTATTATATTATTATATTATTATATTATTATATTATTATATTATTATATTATTATATTATTATATTATTATATTATTATATTATTATATTATTATATTATTATATTATTATATTATTATATTATTATATTATTATATTATTATATTATTATATTATTATATTATTATATTATTATATTATTATATTATTATATTATTATATTATTATATTATTATATTATTATATTATTATATTATTATATTATTATATTATTATATTATTATATTATTATATTATTATATTATTATATTATTATATTATTATATTATTATATTATTATATTATTATATTATTATATTATTATATTATTATATTATTATATTATTATATTATTATATTATTATATTATTATATTATTATATTATTATATTATTATATTATTATATTATTATATTATTATATTATTATATTATTATATTATTATATTATTATATTATTATATTATTATATTATTATATTATTATATTATTATATTATTATATTATTATATTATTATATTATTATATTATTATATTATTATATTATTATATTATTATATTATTATATTATTATATTATTATATTATTATATTATTATATTATTATATTATTATATTATTATATTATTATATTATTATATTATTATATTATTATATTATTATATTATTATATTATTATATTATTATATTATTATATTATTATATTATTATATTATTATATTATTATATTATTATATTATTATATTATTATATTATTATATTATTATATTATTATATTATTATATTATTATATTATTATATTATTATATTATTATATTATTATATTATTATATTATTATATTATTATATTATTATATTATTATATTATTATATTATTATATTATTATATTATTATATTATTATATTATTATATTATTATATTATTATATTATTATATTATTATATTATTATATTATTATATTATTATATTATTATATTATTATATTATTATATTATTATATTATTATATTATTATATTATTATATTATTATATTATTATATTATTATATTATTATATTATTATATTATTATATTATTATATTATTATATTATTATATTATTATATTATTATATTATTATATTATTATATTATTATATTATTATATTATTATATTATTATATTATTATATTATTATATTATTATATTATTATATTATTATATTATTATATTATTATATTATTATATTATTATATTATTATATTATTATATTATTATATTATTATATTATTATATTATTATATTATTATATTATTATATTATTATATTATTATATTATTATATTATTATATTATTATATTATTATATTATTATATTATTATATTATTATATTATTATATTATTATATTATTATATTATTATATTATTATATTATTATATTATTATATTATTATATTATTATATTATTATATTATTATATTATTATATTATTATATTATTATATTATTATATTATTATATTATTATATTATTATATTATTATATTATTATATTATTATATTATTATATTATTATATTATTATATTATTATATTATTATATTATTATATTATTATATTATTATATTATTATATTATTATATTATTATATTATTATATTATTATATTATTATATTATTATATTATTATATTATTATATTATTATATTATTATATTATTATATTATTATATTATTATATTATTATATTATTATATTATTATATTATTATATTATTATATTATATTATTATATATTATATTATTATATTATTATATTATTATATTATTATATTATTATATTATTATATTATTATATTATTATATTATTATATTATTATATTATTATATTATTATATTATTATATTATTATATTATTATATTATTATATTATTATATTATTATATTATTATATTATTATATTATTATATTATTATATTATTATATTATTATATTATTATATTATTATATTATTATATTATTATATTATTATATTATTATATTATTATATTATTATATTATTATATTATTATATTATTATATTATTATATTATTATATTATTATATTATTATATTATTATATTATTATATTATTATATTATTATATTATTATATTATTATATTATTTTATTATTATATTATTATATTATTATATTATTATATTATTATATTATTATATTATTATATTATTATTTATTATATTATTATATTATTATATTATTATATTATTATATTATTATTATTATATTATATTATATTATTATATTATTATATTATTATATTATTATATTATTATATTATTATATTATTATATTATTATATTATTATATTATTATATTATTATATTATTATATTATTATATTATTATATTATTATATTATTATATTATTATATTATTATATTATTATATTATTAATATTATATTATATTATTATATTATTATATTATTATATTATTATATTATTATATTATTATATTATTATATTATTATATTATTATATTATTATATTATTATATTATTATATTATTATATTATTATATTATTATATTATTATATTATTATATTATTATATTATTATATTATTATATTATTATATTATTATATTATTATATTTATTATATTATTATATTATTATATTATTATATTATTATATTATTATATTATTATATTATTATATTATTATATTATTATATTATTATATTATTATATTATTATATTATTATATTATTATATTATTATATTATTATATTATTATATTATTATATTATTATATTATTATATTATTATATTATTATATTATTATATTATTATATTATTATATTATTATATTATTATATTATTATATTATTATATTATTATATTATATATTATTATATTATTATATTATTATATTATTATATTATTTATATTATTATATTATTATATTATTATATTATTATATTATTATATTATTATATTATTATATTATTATATTATTATATTATTATATTATTATATTATTATATTATTATATTATTATATTATTATATTATTATATTATTATATTATTATATTATTATATTTATTATATTATTATATTATTATATTATTATATTATTATATTATTATATTATTATATTATTATATTATTATATTATTATATTATTATATTATTATATTATTATATTATTATATTATTATATTATTATATTATTATATTATTATATTATTATATTATTATATTATTATATTATTATATTATTATATTATTATATTAATTATATTATTATATTATTATATTATTATATTATTATATTATTATATTATATTATTATATTATTATATTATATTATTATATTATTATATTATTATATTATTATATTATTATATTATTATATTATTATATTATTATATTATTATATTATTATATTATTATATTATTATATTATTATATTATTATATTATTATATTATTATATTATTATATTATTATATTATTATATTATTATATTATTATATTATTATATTATTATATTATTATATTATTATATTATTATATTATTATATTATTATATTATTATATTATTATATATTATTATATTATTATATTTATTATATTATTATATTATTATATTATTATATTATTATATTATTATATTATTTATATTATTATATTATTATATTATTATATTATTATATTATTATATTATTATATTATTATATTATTATATTATTATATTATTATATTATTATATTATTATATTATATTATTATATTATATTATTATATTATTATATTATTATATTATTATATTATTATATTATTATATTATTATATTATTATATTATTATATTATTATATTATTATATTATTATAATTATTATATTATTATATTATTATATTATTATATATTATATTATATTATTATATTATATTATTAAATATTATATTATTATTTATTATATTATTATATTATTATATTATTTATATTATTATATTATTATATTATTATATTATTATATTATTATATTATTATATTATTATATATTATATTATTATATTATTATATTATTATATTATTTATATTATTATATTATTATATTATTATATTATTATATTATTATATTATTATATTATTATATTATTATATTATTATATTATTATATTATTATATATTATATTATTATATTATTATATATTATATTATTATATTATTATATTATTATATTATTATATTATTATATTATTATATTATTATATTATTATATTATTATATTATTATATTATTATATTATTATATTATTATATTATTATATTATTATATTATTATATTATTATATTATTATATTATTATATTATTATATTATTATATTATTATATTATTATATTATTATATTATTATATTATTATTTATTATATTATTATATTATTATATTATTATATTATTATATTATTATATTATTTATTATTATATTATTATATTATTATATTATTATATTATTATATTATTATATTATTATATTATTATATTATTATATTATTATATTATTATATTATTATATTATTATATTATTATATTATTATATTATTATATTATTATATTATTATATTATTATATTATTATATTATTATATTATTATATTATTATATAATTATTATTATTATTTATTATATTATTATATTATTATATTATTATATTATTATATTATTATATATTATTATATATATTATATTATTATA
>OY744477.1:85497982-85529737 GCA_963556175.1 Tipula confusa
GACGCTCTTGGGCTAGCAAGTCGATCGGTATTACACCGTGTAACTGACATAAGTACTCTTCGTTTGCTAGAACGTGGTCCTCCCATGTTAGCCATCAGCCTATTCAAAGACCCCGTAACCGCCGCCGCTCGCTCACAGACCCTTCGAATGTGCTCTGCGTAGCTTAGACGACTGTCCAATGTGACGCCAAGATATCTAGCCGCTCTGCTTGTGTGAATCAACTCTGTACCCACTGTCATGGGGATAATTGTAGGTATTCTCCTCTTGGTAAGCAAAACTATTTCTGTTTTAGATATCGCCAGCTTCAATCTATGATCATCAATCCACGTTTTTATTCTCCTCATCGCCTGGTTGAGCCTATATTGGGCCAATTCGGCACCTCAAGCCATAATAACCATGGCTATGTCGTCCGCATAACCCACCAAGGATACACCCTCTGGTACTTCAAGCCGCAGCAAGCCGTCATACAGGACATTCCACAGATCCGGACCTAGAATCGAACCCTGTGCTACTCCAGCGGTGATCGCTTTCCTTTTAACTCCATTCATAGTATCGTACAACAAGTTTCTGTTCTTCAGGTAGTCATTCATCATTATCAATAGGTAACTTGGGATCTCAAAACCCCTCCGAAGCGCCCTTAGTATGTCCTCCCATCTCGCTGAGTTAAACGCATTCTTAACGTCGAGAGTAACGAGAAATACCAATGATCATGCTTGGTGATTTGCTTTCTCCGCTCTTTCCACTGCGTTGGTTACTTCAGTAATAGCGTTGATGGATGAGTGACCTTTCCGAAAGCCATGCTGCCTAGGAGAGAGTCCACCCGCCGCTTGAATGGCTGAGTCCAACCGTAGTTTCAACAGTTTTTCAAAAAGCTTACCCATCGTGTCAAGCTTGCAGATAGGCCTATATGTTGAGGGACAGTCAGGATTCCCTCCCTTACCCTTTTCGATCAACACGAGTTGGGCTACCTTCCAACGTACTGGGAACACTCCCGCTACCAGGCAATTATTGTATAGAGTGAGCAGTAGCTGTGGGCAACCGCCGACCACCTGTTTCAACACTTCGACGGGAATGCCATCTGGTCCCGGAGCCTTCTTATTTTTTAGAGATGCTACCGCACTGGACAGGTCCTCCTCTGTAAATGCGGGAACAATACCGACCTGCACAGGAATATCCTCCTCAGTCCTCAATGCATGTGTTGGGAAAAGTGTGTTCACGATGTTTTCCATCACCTTTGCATCCATCGAGCTGCATAAGTTTGTGGTACCCAATCTGTTATTGACTATTTTGTAGCCTTTGCCCCATGGGTCGTCATCTACCTCGCGGCAGATATCTTGCCAACAACGAGTCTTACTAGACTTTATTGCTATGCCAAGCTCTTTCTTTGCATCCCTGTACTCAACTGATCTACTCGCAGCATCACTTCTGTTTTGTGCTCGTTGTGCCCTTCGTCTGGGTTTCAGGGCTTTCTTCCTGAGTTCTGCTATTTCGTCCGTCCACCAGTATGCCTGACGTCTTCCACTCCACTGTTTTTTCCGAGGCATTGCTGCATCACAGGCTCGCTGAATAAGCTGAACGATCTCATCAACCTTAGCCTCGATTTCATTCCTGGTTGTATTGCTCTGCGAAACTGGACGAACATTTCTCAGGTTTGCCTCCAAAAATGTAACGAGAAAATGTTACATTTTTGGAAGTTGGAGAGAACAAAAATGTTCTCCTTCCAACTTACTCGTGATCCAACCACGTGATTTCCGGGTACTATTTCGATTCACTGATCTTTCATCGAGTACCTGAAACGTGATGTAATTATGGTCACTCCCCGTGAAGTCCTCTATTACCTTCCAGTTTACTGCGTTTGATGCCAGTATTGACGATGCAAATGATATGTCAGGGATAGAATATCCAAAACCGGGTCTTCTATATGTCGGGACTAAGCCACTGTTCAACACGTTTAGGTCAACTCTCGCTGACATCTCCATAACCAGCTTCCCTCTGGAGTCCTGCTGTGGCATACCCCATTCCAATGCGCGCGCATTAAAGTCGCCGCTTACCACTATTTCCCCCGCTGTGTCACGAAGTGCATCCTCAAGTTCATTAAGCTTAGAACGGAAGTCCCCGATTGCGTCATTTGGTGAGAGGTATACACTAAAGATGGTAGTGCCTCGGATTCTAACCAAAACATAGCCATTACCTGCGCCATGATCGTCTATGCAAATAGTACGAACGTCAACCACCCATATTGCAGCAGTACCCAGGCGGTCTGGAAACCAGTTTCTTGGATTCCTGTCCCGGTATTGCTCACTAATGAGCACTATCTGAGCTTCCTTTTCATACACTAGCTGTGTTAAAAGGTCATCTGCAGCCCTACATCCGTTCATATTTCCTTGAAGTACTTTCATCCACGGTGGTCTCTCTGCTTAACCTGCATAGCCTTCCTAAAGACTTCGCAGGCACCTGACCCCTGTACGTGATTAAGATTTCCACCGGGCTTCTCAGCACATAGAGAACACCTCGGTGCGGAAGTGCATTCTACCGCCTTATGTCCGCCTTTACTGCACTTCCAACAACTACCGCTGCGATCTGGGCCCTTGCAATTTCCTCCCAAGGCATCTGAAGCATTTTAGAACTTCCAGCCTCCTCCTTACCCTACCGAAAACCCAACCGATCTTCATCCTCCCCTTTTCTAGCAATTTTAAGGCGGCTCGTTCATTTAGTTCAATGACAGCTTTTTTTTGCTCACGCCTATCAAACATGAAAAGGGATACTTTAATATCCCCCGGGGGCTCCTCTTCCGAGTCACGTCCGACTGCCATCTTAACCTCCTCAATCGTCGTGAGGCTGTCCAGGTTCAGAACCTCTATCTTTATACGGGGTATCAATCCTCGGACCTCACCATCCTGACCTACTGCTGTCCGTATAATTTCTTGTAGCTTGGTCGGATCTTTGCAACGACCCAGTTCTAACAGGACTGCCCCATCAGCTGTTTTTCTAATTTGCCTGATTTCGGCTTCCTCTTCATTAGGGCAGGTACTACCTCGAATGACATTTAACACGTCCGCATACGTCTTACCCTCGGCCGGTTTGATTACCACTGCACTGCCCTTTATTTTTCCTTTCCGCCGTTTCTTTCTCTTACGGTTCTTCCCTCTATTATGGTTTTTAAATACCTCCTCCTCAAGAAGACCTTCACCATCTTCGACTGTGTTGGAAGGTCTATTAATTCGTCTTGCCTTTTTATGAGCGACAGTGATCCATGTGGCGTTTTCCCCCACAGGCCTATCAATTCTGGCCCCGACTTCCGATTCCGATTCTTCGGTCTGCAACGCGTTCCTACTTCTTTTTGGGACCGGTCGGATAGTTTGATGTCGCTCAGCCACTTGACTCCCTTGCCAGACGGCGTGCCTCCTATCCTGCTCGTCGGACTCCCTTTCTACCTTTTTTTGATTAATTCTCATAAAATAAATCACTTCCAGCACTTCTTCCAGTTCCAGCAAACCGTTCTTTACGCCCATAGCAGTGTTTTTGTGTTTCTGTGCTGCTGCTAGTGTAGTTTTTACGATTTCCCTACACTTTCGGAATTCGTCCTCCTCCTGTTTTTTCATTTTCTCGATGACTCGTCTCATCTCATTTTCTGAGTCACATTCCAGAGATGTGAGTCTCCTTTTGCCTGTCTTTTTCTCCTTCCAGATCAGGTCTATATCCATATGACCCTCGGAGCCCTCCAAATTAATTGGCAAAATTGATACTTGATCGATACCCGATCCACCACAGACCTGACTGTCGACCACTTTTACCTGCCTACTTTCTTTCATTATTGAGCTAGATTGTAGTCTAGAAGTTATTCTAGACTCCGGTTTTGATGCTGTTGGAGAAGCATCACTCTCATTAATTTTATTTTGCGTATGACTATCCATATTTTGATCCCACGAGTAGCACGAGAAATAACGGTCACCTATGACAGAGCTCTGCATTATCGGAAGGCTATGGGTTTAAACTGACTGTCGCCAAAGTCAGAGTTCGACATACTAACGACCAAGCACCCCCTTAGCCATGCAGCCATCGGCGTATGTAGTGCCACCTTAGCTTGGGTTTGCTAGATTTTTTGGTCCACCCCAAGTATTTGATTTCCTCGGTACCTGCCATATCTGGCGGGCTTTCCCCTATCCGCCACCCGGGGAGGCGCCCGATGGGGGAACAAGCAAACCCCACACGGGATATTATTATATTATTATATTATTATATTATTATATTATTATATTATTATATTATTATATTATTATATTATTATATTATTATATTATTATATTATTATATTATTATATTATTATATTATTATATTATTATATTATTATATTATTATATTATTATATTATTATATTATTATATTATTATATTATTATATTATTATATTATTATATTATTATATTATTATATTATTATATTATTATATTATTATATTATTATATTATTATATTATTATATTATTATATTATTATATTATTATATTATTATATTATTATATTATTATATTATTATATTATTATATTATTATATTATTATATTATTATATTATTATATTATTATATTATTATATTATTATATTATTATATTATTATATTATTATATTATTATATTATTATATTATTATATTATTATATTATTATATTATTATATTATTATATTATTATATTATTATATTATTATATTATTATATTATTATATTATTATATTATTATATTATTATATTATTATATTATTATATTATTATATTATTATATTATTATATTATTATATTATTATATTATTATATTATTATATTATTATATTATTATATTATTATATTATTATATTATTATATTATTATATTATTATATTATTATATTATTATATTATTATATTATTATATTATTATATTATTATATTATTATATTATTATATTATTATATTATTATATTATTATATTATTATATTATTATATTATTATATTATTATATTATTATATTATTATATTATTATATTATTATATTATTATATTATTATATTATTATATTATTATATTATTATATTATTATATTATTATATTATTATATTATTATATTATTATATTATTATATTATTATATTATTATATTATTATATTATTATATTATTATATTATTATATTATTATATTATTATATTATTATATTATTATATTATTATATTATTATATTATTATATTATTATATTATTATATTATTATATTATTATATTATTATATTATTATATTATTATATTATTATATTATTATATTATTATATTATTATATTATTATATTATTATATTATTATATTATTATATTATTATATTATTATATTATTATATTATTATATTATTATATTATTATATTATTATATTATTATATTATTATATTATTATATTATTATATTATTATATTATTATATTATTATATTATTATATTATTATATTATTATATTATTATATTATTATATTATTATATTATTATATTATTATATTATTATATTATTATATTATTATATTATTATATTATTATATTATTATATTATTATATTATTATATTATTATATTATTATATTATTATATTATTATATTATTATATTATTATATTATTATATTATTATATTATTATATTATTATATTATTATATTATTATATTATTATATTATTATATTATTATATTATTATATTATTATATTATTATATTATTATATTATTATATTATTATATTATTATATTATTATATTATTATATTATTATATTATTATATTATTATATTATTATATTATTATATTATTATATTATTATATTATTATATTATTATATTATTATATTATTATATTATTATATTATTATATTATTATATTATTATATTATTATATTATTATATTATTATATTATTATATTATTATATTATTATATTATTATATTATTATATTATTATATTATTATATTATTATATTATTATATTATTATATTATTATATTATTATATTATTATATTATTATATTATTATATTATTATATTATTATATTATTATATTATTATATTATTATATTATTATATTATTATATTATTATATTATTATATTATTATATTATTATATTATTATATTATTATATTATTATATTATTATATTATTATATTATTATATTATTATATTATTATATTATTATATTATTATATTATTATATTATTATATTATTATATTATTATATTATTATATTATTATATTATTATATTATTATATTATTATATTATTATATTATTATATTATTATATTATTATATTATTATATTATTATATTATTATATTATTATATTATTATATTATTATATTATTATATTATTATATTATTATATTATTATATTATTATATTATTATATTATTATATTATTATATTATTATATTATTATATTATTATATTATTATATTATTATATTATTATATTATTATATTATTATATTATTATATTATTATATTATTATATTATTATATTATTATATTATTATATTATTATATTATTATATTATTATATTATTATATTATTATATTATTATATTATTATATTATTATATTATTATATTATTATATTATTATATTATTATATTATTATATTATTATATTATTATATTATTATATTATTATATTATTATATTATTATATTATTATATTATTATATTATTATATTATTATATTATTATATTATTATATTATTATATTATTATATTATTATATTATTATATTATTATATTATTATATTATTATATTATTATATTATTATATTATTATATTATTATATTATTATATTATTATATTATTATATTATTATATTATTATATTATTATATTATTATATTATTATATTATTATATTATTATATTATTATATTATTATATTATTATATTATTATATTATTATATTATTATATTATTATATTATTATATTATTATATTATTATATTATTATATTATTATATTATTATATTATTATATTATTATATTATTATATTATTATATTATTATATTATTATATTATTATATTATTATATTATTATATTATTATATTATTATATTATTATATTATTATATTATTATATTATTATATTATTATATTATTATATTATTATATTATTATATTATTATATTATTATATTATTATATTATTATATTATTATATTATTATATTATTATATTATTATATTATTATATTATTATATTATTATATTATTATATTATTATATTATTATATTATTATATTATTATATTATTATATTATTATATTATTATATTATTATATTATTATATTATTATATTATTATATTATTATATTATTATATTATTATATTATTATATTATTATATTATTATATTATTATATTATTATATTATTATATTATTATATTATTATATTATTATATTATTATATTATTATATTATTATATTATTATATTATTATATTATTATATTATTATATTATTATATTATTATATTATTATATTATTATATTATTATATTATTATATTATTATATTATTATATTATTATATTATTATATTATTATATTATTATATTATTATATTATTATATTATTATATTATTATATTATTATATTATTATATTATTATATTATTATATTATTATATTATTATATTATTATATTATTATATTATTATATTATTATATTATTATATTATTATATTATTATATTATTATATTATTATATTATTATATTATTATATTATTATATTATTATATTATTATATTATTATATTATTATATTATTATATTATTATATTATTATATTATTATATTATTATATTATTATATTATTATATTATTATATTATTATATTATTATATTATTATATTATTATATTATTATATTATTATATTATTATATTATTATATTATTATATTATTATATTATTATATTATTATATTATTATATTATTATATTATTATATTATTATATTATTATATTATTATATTATTATATTATTATATTATTATATTATTATATTATTATATTATTATATTATTATATTATTATATTATTATATTATTATATTATTATATTATTATATTATTATATTATTATATTATTATATTATTATATTATTATATTATTATATTATTATATTATTATATTATTATATTATTATATTATTATATTATTATATTATTATATTATTATATTATTATATTATTATATTATTATATTATTATATTATTATATTATTATATTATTATATTATTATATTATTATATTATTATATTATTATATTATTATATTATTATATTATTATATTATTATATTATTATATTATTATATTATTATATTATTATATTATTATATTATTATATTATTATATTATTATATTATTATATTATTATATTATTATATTATTATATTATTATATTATTATATTATTATATTATTATATTATTATATTATTATATTATTATATTATTATATTATTATATTATTATATTATTATATTATTATATTATTATATTATTATATTATTATATTATTATATTATTATATTATTATATTATTATATTATTATATTATTATATTATTATATTATTATATTATTATATTATTATATTATTATATTATTATATTATTATATTATTATATTATTATATTATTATATTATTATATTATTATATTATTATATTATTATATTATTATATTATTATATTATTATATTATTATATTATTATATTATTATATTATTATATTATTATATTATTATATTATTATATTATTATATTATTATATTATTATATTATTATATTATTATATTATTATATTATTATATTATTATATTATTATATTATTATATTATTATATTATTATATTATTATATTATTATATTATTATATTATTATATTATTATATTATTATATTATTATATTATTATATTATTATATTATTATATTATTATATTATTATATTATTATATTATTATATTATTATATTATTATATTATTATATTATTATATTATTATATTATTATATTATTATATTATTATATTATTATATTATTATATTATTATATTATTATATTATTATATTATTATATTATTATATTATTATATTATTATATTATTATATTATTATATTATTATATTATTATATTATTATATTATTATATTATTATATTATTATATTATTATATTATTATATTATTATATTATTATATTATTATATTATTATATTATTATATTATTATATTATTATATTATTATATTATTATATTATTATATTATTATATTATTATATTATTATATTATTATATTATTATATTATTATATTATTATATTATTATATTATTATATTATTATATTATTATATTATTATATTATTATATTATTATATTATTATATTATTATATTATTATATTATTATATTATTATATTATTATATTATTATATTATTATATTATTATATTATTATATTATTATATTATTATATTATTATATTATTATATTATTATATTATTATATTATTATATTATTATATTATTATATTATTATATTATTATATTATTATATTATTATATTATTATATTATTATATTATTATATTATTATATTATTATATTATTATATTATTATATTATTATATTATTATATTATTATATTATTATATTATTATATTATTATATTATTATATTATTATATTATTATATTATTATATTATTATATTATTATATTATTATATTATTATATTATTATATTATTATATTATTATATTATTATATTATTATATTATTATATTATTATATTATTATATTATTATATTATTATATTATTATATTATTATATTATTATATTATTATATTATTATATTATTATATTATTATATTATTATATTATTATATTATTATATTATTATATTATTATATTATTATATTATTATATTATTATATTATTATATTATTATATTATTATATTATTATATTATTATATTATTATATTATTATATTATTATATTATTATATTATTATATTATTATATTATTATATTATTATATTATTATATTATTATATTATTATATTATTATATTATTATATTATTATATTATTATATTATTATATTATTATATTATTATATTATTATATTATTATATTATTATATTATTATATTATTATATTATTATATTATTATATTATTATATTATTATATTATTATATTATTATATTATTATATTATTATATTATTATATTATTATATTATTATATTATTATATTATTATATTATTATATTATTATATTATTATATTATTATATTATTATATTATTATATTATTATATTATTATATTATTATATTATTATATTATTATATTATTATATTATTATATTATTATATTATTATATTATTATATTATTATATTATTATATTATTATATTATTATATTATTATATTATTATATTATTATATTATTATATTATTATATTATTATATTATTATATTATTATATTATTATATTATTATATTATTATATTATTATATTATTATATTATTATATTATTATATTATTATATTATTATATTATTATATTATTATATTATTATATTATTATATTATTATATTATTATATTATTATATTATTATATTATTATATTATTATATTATTATATTATTATATTATTATATTATTATATTATTATATTATTATATTATTATATTATTATATTATTATATTATTATATTATTATATTATTATATTATTATATTATTATATTATTATATTATTATATTATTATATTATTATATTATTATATTATTATATTATTATATTATTATATTATTATATTATTATATTATTATATTATTATATTATTATATTATTATATTATTATATTATTATATTATTATATTATTATATTATTATATTATTATATTATTATATTATTATATTATTATATTATTATATTATTATATTATTATATTATTATATTATTATATTATTATATTATTATATTATTATATTATTATATTATTATATTATTATATTATTATATTATTATATTATTATATTATTATATTATTATATTATTATATTATTATATTATTATATTATTATATTATTATATTATTATATTATTATATTATTATATTATTATATTATTATATTATTATATTATTATATTATTATATTATTATATTATTATATTATTATATTATTATATTATTATATTATTATATTATTATATTATTATATTATTATATTATTATATTATTATATTATTATATTATTATATTATTATATTATTATATTATTATATTATTATATTATTATATTATTATATTATTATATTATTATATTATTATATTATTATATTATTATATTATTATATTATTATATTATTATATTATTATATTATTATATTATTATATTATTATATTATTATATTATTATATTATTATATTATTATATTATTATATTATTATATTATTATATTATTATATTATTATATTATTATATTATTATATTATTATATTATTATATTATTATATTATTATATTATTATATTATTATATTATTATATTATTATATTATTATATTATTATATTATTATATTATTATATTATTATATTATTATATTATTATATTATTATATTATTATATTATTATATTATTATATTATTATATTATTATATTATTATATTATTATATTATTATATTATTATATTATTATATTATTATATTATTATATTATTATATTATTATATTATTATATTATTATATTATTATATTATTATATTATTATATTATTATATTATTATATTATTATATTATTATATTATTATATTATTATATTATTATATTATTATATTATTATATTATTATATTATTATATTATTATATTATTATATTATTATATTATTATATTATTATATTATTATATTATTATATTATTATATTATTATATTATTATATTATTATATTATTATATTATTATATTATTATATTATTATATTATTATATTATTATATTATTATATTATTATATTATTATATTATTATATTATTATATTATTATATTATTATATTATTATATTATTATATTATTATATTATTATATTATTATATTATTATATTATTATATTATTATATTATTATATTATTATATTATTATATTATTATATTATTATATTATTATATTATTATATTATTATATTATTATATTATTATATTATTATATTATTATATTATTATATTATTATATTATTATATTATTATATTATTATATTATTATATTATTATATTATTATATTATTATATTATTATATTATTATATTATTATATTATTATATTATTATATTATTATATTATTATATTATTATATTATTATATTATTATATTATTATATTATTATATTATTATATTATTATATTATTATATTATTATATTATTATATTATTATATTATTATATTATTATATTATTATATTATTATATTATTATATTATTATATTATTATATTATTATATTATTATATTATTATATTATTATATTATTATATTATTATATTATTATATTATTATATTATTATATTATTATATTATTATATTATTATATTATTATATTATTATATTATTATATTATTATATTATTATATTATTATATTATTATATTATTATATTATTATATTATTATATTATTATATTATTATATTATTATATTATTATATTATTATATTATTATGTTATTATATTATTATATTATTATATTATTATATTATTATATTATTATATTATTATATTATTAAATTATTATATTAACCCGGTCGATCTCAATAATATATCTAACCATAATGTCTTATCCTTCCAAGTATACGTAAAAGTTGGTGCACGGTGGGCTTTTATTCACGTTTCTGTATAGTTCACATATTATTGCTACATCTCGTTTCAGTTCGTATATAGTCTGCGATAGGAGGTCTTTTTTATCTTCACAATGATTTAGGTTTAATTGGACTATCTTCATTATCTACGGTTTTTCCTTAACGTACAGTAAACAGAGCAGAGGTCAGTGTTATATCAGCAGCGCATGAGACCGCAAAAAAAACAACTTCAACGAGCCATTAATCTAAGTAAAGCTCATTGCTGGAAGAAACTAGTCGAAGACATAGACAGAGATCCATGGGGTCTTGGGTACAAAATAGTCATGCAGAAGCTCGGAGCTCAAAAGCCAACAAACGATATAGATTCCACCACTATGGAGCTCAAAAGCCAACGAGCGATATAGATTCCACCACTATGGAAACTGTAGTGAAAACTCTTTTCCCTAACCATCCAGAAAGAACCCAACCAGCTTTCGTTCGAGACATAGAAGTCCCACTATTTACAGAACAGGAACTCGAGAGTGCCATCCTGTCGATGAAAAGCAGAAAGGCTCCAGGCCTAGATGAAATACCTAGTGAGGTGCTTAAAATAGTCTTTCGACAAGATCCACAGCTGCTACTGAAAATGTACAATTCGTGCCTGTCAGAGCGAGTGTTCAGTTCCCGATGGAAAGATGGCAAAGTTAGTACTTATTCGCAAACACAAAGGTAGCCCAGAGCTTCCTTCATCGTATCGGCCTCTTTGCATTCTGGATAATGCGGGCAAAGTTCTGGAAAAGCTAATTAAACCGAGACTTACTGCTGCGATTGAAGCCGCTGGTGGTTTTTCATCAAAACAGTTTTGATTTAGAACGGGACTATCACCCATAGATGCCATACAGGAAGTGGTGAAAGCAGTTAGAATAGCAGAAGACTACACTCTCTTTTCAAGGCGTATTGTGCTTCTAGTGACACTCGACGTAAAAAACGAATTCAATTCCGTACGATGGTGTGATATACTGGATACACTGGAGCAGATATTTCATATCACTCAATATTTATTAAGGGTCTTAAACGATTATTTCTATGATCGAACTCTATTGTATAAAACTGAGGGAGGATAGAGGAAAATGACTCTAACAAGTGGTGTGGCACAGGGATCGATTCTTGGATTAGAACTTTGGAACACATTTTACGATAGTTTAATACGAACAAAAAAGCCTGACAAGTCACAATTAGTTGGATACGCAGATGATATTGCGGTGCTCATTGCTGCCCGTGATACCAAACAGGCACAACTAAAGCTTAACCATGCGATGCGAGTGGTGAGCAGCTGGATGGCCACGCGTGGATTTCCCCTTGCGCTAAAAAAGACAGAGATCGCAATCCTCACCAAAAAAAAGAATACAACCCGCAATACCAATGTGGATCGGCCAAGAGGTGATCGAAACAAACCTGCTGTTAAATATCTGAGCATTATCATCGATGCAAAGATGAGTTTCTTTAAACAAATCCAACAGATAACGGAGAAGGCTGCGAAAGGTATCACGTCATTGAGTAGGCTTATGGCAAATATCGGTGGTCCAAAATCGAATAAACGGCGCCTATTGATGTCTGCCGTTCAATCTATTCTCCTTTATGGAGCAGAGATATGGGCCAAGTCGTTAAATAAATAAATGTATCGGAAGCGGTTATCACAAGTGCAGAGACGCGGAGCCCTGCGAGTAGCATCGGCGTATCGCACAGTGTCTGAAGCAGCCATCTTATTAATAGCTGGTTGTATACCAATCGAGCTCCAAGTATACGTAAAAGTTGGTGCATGGTGGGCTTTTTTTCACGTTGCTGTACTGTTCACATATTATTGCAACATCTGGTTTCAGTTGGTATATAGTTTTCGATAGGAGATCTTGTGCAGCTTCAAAATGATTTAGGTTTAATTGAAAAATCTTCATTTTTACGGTTTGTCCTTATCACTTTTTGTCGTACTGGGCACTTGCTCCCGCCGGTAATGTGCCGTGCAGCAGAATGCACATTGTGGATCACTTATAAAGCCCTCTGCATTGTGGCCAGTTTTAAAACACTTGAAGCAAAGATCTGAAAGGTTGATCTCACTCTTACATGAGTTCATTCTCTTTTTGTGCTACGACTGTTGGTACCTTAACAACCGCGATTTGAGTTCTTCTGTGGGGAAGTTTTAGACTGTACACAATATTCTTTTCAAGGGTGCTTGCTTCCTTGTTTATTGCATTAAAGACTTTCTCTTTGGTTGTGACCCCAACTATTTCCCAGATTTCTAGGGTACTCTCGTTGGAATTGGAAAGATTATAACCTTCTCGGTTTTATGAAAACGGGCCGTGCTATGCCCGATACTCTCTAATGAAGGATCGGATTTAGTTCCTTCCAAATCCTCCACAAAAGAAGACGGGCTCGTGGTTTTGATCATGAATGCTGCTGGCATTAATGGTCTCTCGTGGTGCTTTTTTCGTTTTGGTTTTTAGCGGTGGTTACTTTTTACGACTTGCCACTCGTTGCCCCGTTAGACATTACTTGCGTCTTTACTATTTTGCCTTAATAAAAGCTTTGCTACCGTGCTTTCTTTACCCATCGTAGAAGGAGTCATACTTGCAACTCATGAGTAAGATGCACTCGCTTTTTTGTTCTCAAGAATTTCCTTGGGCAATGTCATTGTTTTTTTTAGTATCCTGTCCGCCTGTTGGCTACCATTTGAACTTTCAGGAGGGGGCAGGTAATGTGTTGGCCTCTTTCTGCTGACACAAGCTTCTAGATTTATAATTTCTGGCACTGGAAACTTATAATGGCCATTATTAAGTTAGTCACATCAATTTTTAAATCTTTTCTCTTTAGATGGTTAACAATGGATCCCTCTTTTGTATCTTCACTGTAGTTTGGCGTTGGACAACAAACAAAAGAGTTCATCATTATTACTTGAAAATGGTTCTGAAAAGCCCAGTTGAGAAAAAGATGAATCATATGTCCAGATGTCCTGTGAAAGATAAAATTTGAGGGAAAAACGGACAACTAAAGGAGTAAGGAGATAATAAGATAGCTATTCGTTAATAAGGCGATACCTCTGTGGGGCGAATAAATTACTTCCTTCCCTGAAAATCTTACAGGCAGATATTTTTAAACCCTCTGAATGCACATTACTAAATCATAGCTAAAAAACTGATTACAACAAGTCAGTTGTTGAAAAACAAAAGAAAAGTCGTTAATTTCTCTGTAAACCACCTTCAATGCCAAGATTTATGAGTGTTGAGTTTCAATTAACTCTATAATGCACAACAAACATAAGAAAATGTGATTTATGGCATTGGTACTACATTGATGTGTTTGCTGACCGCAATAAATATTTTAATTTATCACAAATCACAATGACGAGATAAAAACTAAAAGGAAGGCCAAAAAGGAAATTTCCATTGAACTACATACTCACGTTTATCATAATATGTCACCATAAAATATTACGCCTTCTGTTAATTAAAAATGTATGTAATTATCGTAAAGTGATGAGAAAACACTTTATCAGAAGCATTGTGCGCGCTTCAATGATTTTTCCAAACATAAATTATGTATTGGATTAAATAGCATTAAAAAAATTAAGTAGTTTGCTTTATTACAAGTATATATAGTACCAACGGACTTTACGAGTGTTAAAATGTTGAAAAAATATAAATATTTAATAAATTTGATCGCATTGATGGGCCTGAGTCCAATTTTTTTAAATAAAAATTCAAAAATTATTCCACTCAGCCGTAAATTTAATATTTTCAAAATACTTATACTCGCGCTCGTCGACACGTCCGATTTGGTGACGGCCTATTTCATATTTCGGTATCCAAGAAATGTGTTTCGATATTTTGACGGACTAACACTTTCGCTAATTATTATTATCGCGTTCGCAATTAAAAATTATCTGATCGCGTGCATCGTGTTCAATCAAATTTTGTATTTAAAACTTCTTAAAAAATTGGCAAGTTTAAATAAATTTATGAAAACATTTTTGCCAAAATTTCAATTTCGTAAAATTTCACATCGACCATTATATGTGGAATTTTACGTGTATTTTATCCTGAATCTGTTAAATTTATTCCAACTTTTTGTGTTTAATTCACGAATCGAAATCAAAATTATTCTATCGCTGTACGCCTATCAACGGCTAACGATTACGTGTGCCATAATATTTACGAAATTGTATCTAATTTTATTTTTAAATTTAACCGAAAATTTTAATCGCCATATTGCGACGATCGCACAAAATCGGGGAGGACACAACACGACAATCATAAAAAGTTTAGTGATCGGTTTTTTAAAAATTTGTAAATTTAAACGAAAATTAAATTCGTTATTCGATTGGACATTTTTTTCGGTGTTCCTGTACAATTTTTTAGTGCTCACCCATTATTTGTATCGAATTTTTTTACAAATTCAATGGCGTCTCTACCACAAGGATTACACAAAATTTGAACTTTTACGGAATTTGGTGTACGAAATATTTTATATAATCGAGATTACGTCAAATAATATTTGGTTGATTACGTTAGCGATTAAAATTAGTAATCGGATAAATGAGATTGGGAATAATCTTATAAAATTGTCACGAGATGATTTGCAGCTAAGCGATATCCTTAACGTTAAAAAATATATGAACGATGTCGACTACAAGTTTAGTGTGATGAACATGTTTTTTATTGATAACAGCCTGTTCTATAAGGTTACCTAAAATATAAATTTTTTGTGTCTATCATAATAATTTTTTTTAATTTTTTTAAGATTATCTCACCACTGGTCGCATACTACGTGATTACATTACAACTGGATCAAAGTTACCGTGAAATCAAAAAAAAATTTTAAATTGACAGATTGTTAAAATAATTAAGTGTTTTGTAAAAATAATGATTCTAATTATGACTTAATTTAATTTTTAAATTCTGAAGATTATTTGCAAATATCTCAATATCCACTGTCCCGAATCCCAAATCGGTAGTACGTTTTTATGGTTTTTATGGTAGGTGGTAATGCAAATTAAAGTGTGATTAAATTTAAAAGCTGGATCGTTCAATATAAAGGTGTCGTTAGTGTTCAATTAACACTTCGTTAGTGCTAATCTATGCTTTATAACAGACTTATAAACGAGCTGTATTTTGGCTGTATTATTTCTAGCCAGTATTGCTAGATTTGTAAGTGACAGTTTACTAACAGTGAAAATCCATTGCTTCAAAAATAAACTTTCTTCTCGAAACAACAAGGGTTTTTGAAAACACGTGGCTGACTACCTCCAGCCACCAGGATAATGAAGATATCGTTCCCGCAGTTGTGGCTGATAAAGTTTAAAAATTGTAGGTTGCATCAATATGTCAGCCTATGCAGCCGTAATCTACTGTAGCAATAAAGACTATTTGCCAGCTGCAGTTTTATCATGATTAGACAGTCATCTAAGTAAATAAAAAGGATTTATAGTCAATCGTACAGCAGCAATGTTGGCTGTTATTTCACGTAATAATTAGATTCACGTTTCATGCACAGATAAACCTGCAGATAAACGTGTAACAAGGAGATTTTAATCTATTTAATTAAAAATAATTGATTAAACATTACAGATCAATTGAATTAACCGTTTTATGATCATTTAACGTGATGTAATCGTCGAAAATCTAATTTATATACACTTTATTTGACACAAAACTTTAAAATTAATATAAATTAGACTTTAAAATAATTGATTAAACATTACAAATCAATTGAATTAACCGTTTTATGATCAATACCAAAAAGCGTTGTTAGCGACTCCTTGATGATAAATGGCATATTTTTCACTTTTCATATGTCAAAGAATTTTTTAGAACATATGACATTAAGTACTAAAATTCATTGATTGAAAAAATGACCAACAGATTGCCCAGAATTGAATTCCAACAGAATTGTTAATAGAAGAATTGTTGATCTATTGGGGTTGGCTATTACCGTTTATTGTCAACGTTAGACTATTAATACAAGAAGTATAGATTCGAATAAGGTGGCATGGGATGAAATTTTGCCATCGGATTTGGAGAACAAATGAGGAAATATTCATGAGCAATTTACTTTGTTATATTCAATATCAATTAAGCGCTGTGTTGGTCCAATGACACAATCATTATAATCAAGTACACAGAATCAGCGATGAAGCTGCATATGCTGCGACAATATACGTGAGGTACTGAGCACTAAAATGTGCTCACTGGTTCCTTACATCGATTCGCAGAATATCTTAAGGTCTAAGAGTAGAGAGTAGACTGCCGGCAAATTTACCACAAAAAAGGATTACACCAAGTCGGCCATTTTTATCAGCCAGGATCAATTATGCTGGGCCAATTCTACTAGCAACAAAGAAGGGAAGAAGTGACAAGCTCATCAAAGGTTTACTATTATCTTTGTATGATTTTCCACCAAAGAAGTCCATATCGAAAAATCATTGAATCGTTTCGTTGCGTGGAGAGGAGCTCATATACTGGTATTTATTAGGATAACGCTTCCAATTTTAAAGGTTCATACCGAAAATTGCAGGAGCACTTTAAATTATTATCCACTAAAGGATGTCAGACTGAGCAAGTCAGTTGGCACTTAATACCACCAAGCTCATCGCATTTCGGGAGAATATGAGCTATGAAGTCGACTATGTTGCACTTAATCAAAGTTACCGGGATTTATTATCTTACCTGAAAGGAAATGGAAACCGTGCTGACCCAGATGGGATATTGAATTCGACACCTTTATGTACCAAAAAAATTAGGACAGTTGTTTAGTATAAATGCACTGACCATAGCACACTTTTTCACACTATAGGTTCGATTACTGCTTTTTCGCCCGCCAGTTGAAAGATTAAATCATCATTTTTAATGACACTTCAACACTTCATAGCTGAATTGTAGACTGAGTTGCAAGTATTGCTGGAAACGAAAACCTCCACACCCGCCGGCACGTATGCGGTGTAACTCCGCATTCATATTTAATAGGTTTTGAAAGTAGGAATGCCATAAACCGAGAGAACATTGGTTCTATTTATTCTAAGTTCACAATTTCCGTCTCTGAAGGTGGTGGTTCTAGGATGAAAATCTTTGTGAATATCCCAAGCGTTGGTAGACCAATCTTCGCTTAGAGTTATTTTATCGTTTAGGTATCCCATTTGGCAGTTTCTGGCCAATTTTGGACAATTTCTGTTTATTTACAACGCTAAGAAAGCATTGGTCAACAAACCACAATTTGCGACCTCTCGTCGGTCGGTTTAAGGACAAATTGTAACATTTGCCACTGGTAAGATATTGAATGGATCTTCATTTTAATACATCAATTCTTTAATCAATGGATATGCGTTCTCAGCTCTGGGGGCGATAGCTATACTCCATTGTGTCAATATTTGAGATGCTTCGGAGACCATATTCTTTTTGATATATTTTGATGCATCTGGCAGAGAGACCTTTAAATATAGAAACTGTCGGTTTGCAGGTCAAATTGAATTCATATAGAAGAAAAATTCACATCTCTCAGTGATCCCGCGTATTGAAACTTCGCGGTCATCTTCTGATATGTTTTCCAGGAGTTTTATGTAGTTGGTTGCCCATTTTTGAGTATTGTATACCCCAAGTCGTAAAAGAAAACTTAGTTTTAGTGTTGTGGTTTCTTTCATCGTGTCTACTCTGTCCATATATCTTGTTTATCTTTCGCGTGTAGGTGTGCTAATTTGTGTAGAGTTTAAGGAGTCAGAAATTATGCTGACGCCGTACTGTAGGTATTAGTTAAAAGGCTGTAGTGTTTTATTTAATTTACGGGTGATTTACGCCAAATGATGGCGTTCCGACCTTCAACACATCGTTTAATGATATTCTCGTAGATGATTTTGCCATACATTTGGCAAAATCCATTCGTAGGCCATTTTGCCATCCATACTCCACCTCGTTAAGGTTTAGGATTTTTGCCTAGTTTTTACTCTAGGTAGTTGAATCGCTGAAATGCTTGGATAAATAAGTTTGATAAAATTGGTCTGTTAGGTTTGAATGGTAGTGGCAATAAGGTTTACCCTTATGGATTAATGTATGGATTAAGCACCATACTAAAGAGCAACCGCTGAATCAGCTTGATGTTGTCATTCTACAATCCAGCCTTGTTTCTTGTTTCATGTCATAGGTTGGTTTATGCCGTTTCTAATGTGACCAGCATATAAAAGCACAAGTAATTTGTTGCACCCAATCAAAATATCTATAGTACCCGGGACATTAAAATCTAGATTGCCGCCACATTTGCAACATAACATAGTCTAATTTCTCTTCAGCCAGGTAAACAACATAACAACCACTTGACTCTGTACTTTGTCCGAGTGCCTTCAGTTCTCGAAATTTTGTCTTAGCTTAGGTCAAACATTTGACCTATAGTGTCAGCAGGAGGTATTCGCGGTTGGCTGATGAATGTTTCGATGAACTCATTTGCTACGCTATGTTTTCTTTCGTAACGTTTTACCATCTTTTGAAGCCGCTTTGTTGTACACGTGAAATCTCGGCTGGACTCTGCAGTTGACCCATCAAGTACTGAAACTTCTAACCAGGTGGCAAACTAGTAATAGCATGAACGATTCCTGAGGACCTTTATGCTTATGTTTTGAGGACCTTTAGATTTTGCGACTGACCTTCTCTTGGTAAAAGAATCCTTCTTTATGTAATTAAGGTTTTCTGGATCAGCAAATTTTCGTCAAAATAGCGAACCGAAAAATGGTCGTATCAAATTTATTATGTAACATCGACTGTTGTGTCTATGTCATAGATCTTAAATCAAAAGTGGACTGGACACTCCAAACAATCTAACGGCCAAAAAAACGTTTTAAACTTTACATTTTTTAGTGACAGTAATTTTTAAGAAAGATACATTTAATTTGACAGTCTAACTATTGCACATATTTTCCCGATATTGTACCATTTAATTCTGATGCCATGTCATTGTCAGGCGGCCCAATATATGTCACACTAAATTGAATAGTAATTAGGTAATATGCCGCCAGTGCTGCTATTATCTAAAATATGAAAAGTTTTTTTTTTAGTAACAAACGAATTAAATTTAAACTACAGCTCACCTTATAAAATAGTTGATAATCAATAAAAAAAATATTCATCACATGAAATCGATACCCGTTCTCGTTCATAAATCGTTTCATTATTATGAAATCGCATAAATGGCGAGCTTCGTTCGAATACAACTTCATCAAATTGTCCATTGCCACGGTCAACCGAACACTTATATTATCCGCAACCATAATCAAAAGTACAACGTTGGTCGTTAACTCGATCATACCTAAAATTTCGAGCGTAATCGCCATTACGATTGGATTTCCGTAGGCCGGATTTTCGGCGACATTTATAAAAATTCGATTCAGATAATCGTTCAGCGTGATAAAATTGATAAAAAAAATTAGCAAAAATTCTAAATCGTACAATTTATTAAGTCGCGATTTTAGTTTAATAATTTTTACGAACACAAACAACATTTTGCCACGACATTTTTGATCGGTGATCGTACGACTATAAAAAATTACGTCACGATTAAACTGTTCGATTAAATTGCGTAGTTGATTTAAATTGAATTCGATAAAAATGATCGCCAGTACTATAGTCCAACGGCTGAATGCGACCAAAGTGAACGATACCATAAATGCAATTTGACGAAAATTATGGATCGTACAGTACAAATTGAAAACGATCAAAATAAAGAAGAAAATAATTTTTCGTGACGAAATTTTCATTTCATTTTCATCGTTTCGGTTCATCAGGCTCGACAGAAACTCAACTTTTTTGATGAATTTTAAATGTTTTTGCTTACAGACGAATGCCGACAAAATAACATACATATGTAGTAGGTATATGAGGACCGATATAACTGAAGTTACTAGACCGTTAAAATGTTTTAGGACGTAGCTGGGATTTTTAAAAATATCGATCGTAATTATGGATATGATCGTCGTATACAAAATTAGAAATATTGCAATTAGATAGTCGACGTATTTTGGTCTGAGAATAATTTGACTCGATTTAGTTACCACCATGTAAGGGCAGATGCCAAGCACCGAGAGGAGATTTATTGCAAATCTCGAATTTTTCAGCATGGTTAACTTTACGTAAAACGTGTATACTGTTTAAATGTAACCTTAAGTATGACTTTCTTGTTTGTTGATTTAACAGACAGTTCTGAATAATTTATTTGGATAATTTAATTTGATGTCGAATTGATAATCCCAAAATTACATTTCGATTGTTATCTAATAACGAGTGTTGTTGAAATTTTATAATCACAAAACACCAGTGACGCCTAACATAATCACAAAAACTATTTGTAAGACATTACATAGTAGATTTTTAAGCCTACTGAAATCCAAATGTACTTACTTGCAACTTCTTAGAAAATACTTTATAGTGACAGATTATGATAAACAAGTAGATCAATGGAAATTTCCTTCTTGGCCTTCCTTTTAATTTTCATCTCGTTATTGCGGTAAATAAAAATATTTATTGAGGTCGGCAAACACAATGATGTAGTACCAATGCCATAAATCACATTTTCTTATGTTTGTTGTGCATTAGAGCTAATTAAAACACAATACTTATAAATCTTGGCATTGAAGGTGGTTTAATAGAAAAATTAACGAGTTTTCTATTGTTGCTTATTGTTTTTCATTCATGACTTGTTGTGAACCATTTTTTTTAAGGTAGGATTTAGCTAGACTTTATGAGGCTTCAGAAGGCTTAACATACCTTCCGATTTATTAAGTCCGTTTGTAACTCTGAAACGACAACGAAGTGCATTTAAGAGTTAAAGAAATTCTGTCCAAAATGATCGTGGCCAATTTCTTTATGCTCTTGTAATGAAAAGGGATACCACGCCAATATTTGCATTCTATCAGGTTACCTTTCTTGGAGATCGTTATGATCAAGCCTTTTTCTATTTTCGCAGTATTTTACCGGAATGTCATAGTCTTATTATTATTGGAGTTAAAGCACTTGCATTGCAGTTGTGGATAAGTCTAGCAATGACACCGCGGGATGTTGGATATTGGATGTTGGAAATAGGATATTGGATGATCGATATTAGTTATTGGATGTTGATGCGATATTTTAGATGTTGGATGCGGAATGTTGGATGTTGGATGCGGGATGTTGAAGTTGAATATTGGATGGATAATGGATGTTGGATGCGGAAGGTTGAATGTTGGATGCGCGATGTTTGATATTGGATGCGGGATGTCAGATGTTGGATGCGGAATTTTGGCTGTTGGATGTTAGATGTTGGATATTGGTTGTTGAATGCAGGATGTTGGATGTTGGATGCGGGATGTTGGATGCGGGATGTTAGATGCGGGATGTTAGATGCGGGATGTTGGATGCTCGATATTGGATGTTGAGTGTTAGATGCGGGATGTTGATTGTTAGATGCGGAATGTTGAATGTTAGATGTGGGATGTTAGAAACTGAATGTTGGATGCGGGATGTAGGATGTTGGAGTTTTGATGTTGGATGTATGATGTTGGATGTATGATGTTGGATGTTGGATGCAGGATGTTGGATTTGGGACGTTGGATGTTAGAAGTTGGATGTGGGATGTTGGATATTGGATGATCGATATTGGATACTAGTTGCGGGATGGTGGATGTTCGATGCGGCATGTTGGATGCGGGATGTTGCATGCGGGATGTTGGATGTTGAATACTGGATATTGGATGTTGGATGCGTGATGTTGGATGTGGGATATTGGATGAGAGTTGTTGAATCCAGGATAATGGTTGTTTGATGCAGGATGTTGGATGTTGAAGGTTTTATGTTGGATTTGAGATGTTGGATGCAGGATGTTGGATGTTAGATGTTGGATGCGGGCTTTTGGATGTTGGCGTTGGATGTTGGCGTTGGATGTTGGCGTTGGATGTTGAATGTTGGATGGTGGATGGTGGATGCGGGATGTTGGATGTTGATTATGAGATGTTGAATATTGAACGTGGATTGCGGGATGTTGGATGTTGGATGATGTATGCGGGTTTCGGGATGTGGGATGTCAGATGTTCGATGTTGAATGTCCGATGGGGGATGTTGGAATGATGAATGCGGGATGTTGGATGTTGCATGAGGAATTTTGGGATGATGAATGCGGGATGTTGGATGTTGCATGCGGGGTGTTGGATATTGGATGTTCGATGCGGGATGTTGGATGTTGAATGTTGGATGTTGGATGGATGTTTGATGTTTGATTTTAGATGGTGAATGCGGGATGTTTGATGTTAAAAGTTCAATGCGGGATGTTGGAGACGGGATGTTGGATGCGGTATGGTGGATATTTGATGTAGGATATTGGATGTTGGCTTTTGGATGTTGGATGATGGATGTTGGATTTTAGATGTTGGATGCGGATTGCGGTATGTCGGATATTCTATGTTGCATGTTTGATGCGGGATGTTGGAATGTTGGATGGTAGATGTAGCATTTTGGATGTTGGATGCGGGATGTTCGATGTTTGTGTTAGATGCGGGATATTCGATATTTGTGTTGGATATTGGATGGATGTTGGATGTTGAATGTGGCATATTCGATGTTGGAAGTTTGATGTTGAAAGTAGGGATGTTGGTGTTGGATGTTTGTATTGGATGTTGGATGGTCGATGCGGGATGTTGAATGTTGGTGTTAGTGTTGGATGTTGGGATATTGGATGTTAGAAGTTGTATGTTGGATGTGAAATGTTGGATGTTGGATGAAAGATGTTGAATGTTGGACGATGGATGCTTGATGTTGGCTGTTTGATATTGGATGTTGGAATTTCGAATATTGGTGTTGGATTTTTGTATAGCATGTTGCACAACTTGTACAACATGTGCAACATTTATAACGTTTGTCATTTACAGGCCACAATGGAAGATAAAAAAAGTTTCGTTAAATTAGCGAGAAAATTTAAGCTACGAACCCTATTTTGAGTAAACAATATATACAATAATATATCATTTTTACGGCTAATGCTAAGTGACCTTAGTCATGTGGCTTAAATTAACCGTATCTCTGATCACTGAGCGATGAAGAATATAAGATGTAAAATCATTTCTAGGCTTCACGTCCTACTACAGGCGCTTCATAAAGGATTTCGTCAAATTAACCAAACCATTCACAAATCTCACGAGCGGTGAAAATGCGAATCACTAAAGCGAACAGATAGAGCTATTACATTCATCTCTCGGTCATTAAATAAAACGAAAGGGAACATTTAAATTGAGTAACCGCATTGAGTAAATTATGAAATAATCTACAAACCAGATTGCAGTAACAAGGTAGCGGATGCCTTTTCAAGGCTGGAATAGAAATACATATAGTAACTATCATAACATAAGAGACGATTCAAAGCGCAGATCAAGACAAGGCTGGCTTAATACCATACTGTGCAGCTCCCGTAAACGCATTCAGAAATCAAATCATCAGAAATCAAGGCATTTCATTCGCTTAAGCCAAAAAACCAAGAAGTGGCTCTCGTTTGAACGTCCGAAGAGCAACTGGATCCACTGTTACGATTTTCGGCTTTCATTGGTCTCAAAATCAAGGAGTGCAAAACATATACATATATATGATCACAGATTTTAGAGATCAATATGCAATTGATTTTAGTATCGGTGTCCACACATTCGAAGGAGGGGCTTTCGATACCTCAGACCGCATGACACTTATTATAATTGTGTTTGAGAGAATATAACCACTGGTAGCCGTGCTTTGTCTAAAAAGTATGCCTTACTCTTGTTAGCTGATGTTGATCATGCCTATTGATATGTAAGGGTTCGCACCTTAGAGGGACCCTGGCAAGTGTATTCTGGTTGGAATAGCTTCTATTTGGCAATCCCAGGAAAAACGACTTGTCTTCTTCGAGTTGTCTAGAATAATATCGAGATACATAAAGAAAACACGTTCAATAATTAGGCTAGCAAAGTAGAATGACAAGAAAGTTATTCAACACCCTATCGAATATTTTTATAATTGAATGAGCTGTCGTACTCCTGAATAAATTATGAGCCATGTATAATTAAAATTAATCCTTCCATTAATGAAATTGGCCTAACAATATTCACTATTCATCATATACACATTAAAGCCACTGTTCAAACTGAATTATGTCGAATTTTACGTGGCTTAAAAAACTGATTGGGATATTTTCTTACATATGCATAACACCAAATTATCACCATAGCCGCATTCGTCCGACCAAATTAAAATGTTTCACTATAATATCGATCGTCCTCACCATCGATATTGTCATGTACGAAATTATAAAATTTGAGATAGGCCACGTCAATAAAATCTACGATATAGTACAACGAATTTATTTGATCGCACACATCGTCCATTTCAATGTAAATCTCTTGACATATTTTTTATCGTATCGGCGGCATCAAATTTTCTTACGAATTTTTTTCGATTTCGACATTTCGGTCGACGAACATTTTAACATACGGATCCGGCTAAAAAATGTTAAGTGTTTTTGGTACTGGAACATGGCGTACACATGCATTGTGATTATGGCGTTATTCATGTTGCTAAGTGTTCTCATTTATTTGTACTTTACCACGAACTTTAAACAAATGCCGCTCATCTATTTTATGGCGCCGTTCCTTAAAATTATTTTGACCGCATTGATATTTGGCTATAATATGATTTATTTTTTGTATATAACGATTTTAGTGAAAATTTTTAATTTATATTTAAATCCAATCATAATTATTTTGGCCAATTTGGTAACGGACTTAAGTCGTTCGCACCATATTCGTAACGATCGGCCACGGCTTATGAAAAATTTAAATAAATTACTAGATCTCAATAGGAAGCTTAGGGAAAAATTAATTTTCGAATTGGTTGCCATTTTTGGACCGAACATGATTTTTATGGTTTTTAGTGAATTAGTTTTTGTCATTTTTGGATTGTTAAACGTGTTCCAAATTTTAAGCCATGGTATCGATACCGATACCGACATACTGTTTATGTTCACCTTTGGTCTAATGTTTGTGTTTGCGTATTATAAAATCATAACGCTAGTGACAACATGTAACCGATTGCATAGCTATCAAGAAAATTATTGCCGGGTGATTAATAAAACTATAAATTATGGACCCGACCGACATGGACTGTACGTGGTGAGTTTTTTTGTGTTTTATCGGTAGACTAACGTGTTTCATAAAATGTTGGTATTATGTACAGATTGATATGCTAAATTATAAATTTCTTCATACAAATGATAAATTTACGGCCTTTGATTTATTTACATTCGACATAAAACTACTTTACGATGTAAGTCATTTTTACTTGAAACGATGGGATTACGAGTCATATAAGTGATAATTTTTTTTATTAAGTTATTTGCAGGTGTTGTGATGTACTTTCTAGTAGCCGTGCAATTTGCGACGCAGGAGCACTAACATGTAAAATGGTCTAATAAACGATGAATAGCTATTACCTTTTGCGATTCTTGTTTTTCTTTTATTTATCATTTTTGATTGCCTGTAAACGTCATGGTTTTTGTGGATTTTGAACATTTAAAATTTATGGCATTAATTGCTCAGATTTGATGAGTTAACCATCATGTTGTTCGTGAAGTTTTCCTTTCCAATTTGTGGCATAAATAGGTTCATTTTTGGTGCCTAACCATCATGCTTTTCGTGGATTTGAATATTTTCAATTTGTGGCATTAATTGCCCAGTTTTGTTGGGCATCATACTTTTTGGGGGTTTTGGACATTTTTAATTTGTGGCATAAATTGCTCATTTTTGATATAGTGACTATCATGATTTTCATGGGCTTTGGACATTTTCAATTTGTAGCATCAATTGCCCAGTTTTGGTGGGCTAACCATCATGATTCTTGGGAGCTTTAGACATTTTGAGTTTGTGGCATAAATTGTTCATTTTTGTTGGACTAGCATCATGATTTTCTTAGATATTTAGTTTATAGCATAAATTTCTCAGTTTTGATGGACTACAAAGTTCATTTTGTGAATGTTGAACATTTCCAATTTGTGGAAAAAATTGCTCATTTTTTATATGCCATCAGCTTTTTGGGAATTTTGGACATTTTTAATTTGTGGCAAAAAATGCTCAGTTTTGATGGGCTACATCATGCTTTTTCATGGATTTAAGACATTTTCAATTTGTGGTATAAATTGCTCAGTTTTGATAGACCATCGTGGTTTGTTTAACTAACCATCATTATTTTCTTGAATTTTGGATATTTTCAATTTATGGCATAAATTGCTCATTTTTGATGTGGTGGTTATCATGTAGCATGACTACATCATGCCTTTTGTTAATTTTAGGCACTTTTAAATTGTGGCAAAAAATAATCATTTTTATAGGCTAACCATCATGCTTTTTCATGAGTTGGACATTATCAATTTGTGGTATAAATTGCTCAGTTTTGATCAGGCTAACCACCGTGATTTTCTTAGATTTTGAACGTCTTCAATTTGCTCAGTTTTGATGAGCACCATCATGATTTTCGTGGATTTTGGACATTTTCAATTTGCACCATAAATTGCTCATTTTTGTGGGGCTAACCATCATGCTTTTCGTGGAGTTTACAGATTTTAAATTTGTAGCATAAATTGCTCAATTTTGATGGGCTAACAATCATATTTTTGGGGGCTTTAGACAATTTCAATTTGTGGCATAAATTACTCATTTTTGATGTAATGACTATCAAGATTGTCATGATTGTCAAATTGCTCAATTTTGATGGGCTAGCCATCATGTTTTTCGTGAATTTCGACATTTTCAATTTGTGGCATTAATTGCTCAGTTTATCGTGCTTTTTGGGGGTTTGGGACATTTTTAATTGCATAAATTGTTCATTTTTGATATAGTGACTATCATGATTTTTATGGGTTTTGGACAATATCAATTTGTGGCCAAAACTTCTCAGTTTTGATGAGCTAGCCATCATGATTTTCTTAGATTTTGAACATTTCCAATTTGTGCCATAAATTGGTTTTGGAAATTTTTATTTAATGGCTTAAATTCCTGAGTTTTGTTGGGCTAACCATCATGTTTTTCATGGATTTTGATCATTTCTAATTAGGGGCATAAATTGCTCAGTTTTTCTAAGCGAACTACTAGCTATTTATCATTCTTTTCATGGATTTTAAACATAATCAATTTAGAGCTAAAAGTTTCCCAGCTTTGACGGGCTATAATTATCATGCTTTACATGGGTTTTTGGATATTATAAATTTGTGGCACAAATTTCTCATTTTTGATGGACTAACCATCATGCTTTTCGTGAATTGTAGACATTTTTAATTTGTAGCATAAATTGATCAATTTTCATGGGCCTATCATTGTGCTATTTGGGGGCTTTGGACATTATCTATTTGTGGCATCAATTGCTCAGTTCTCATAGGCTAACCTTCGTGGCTTTCTTGGATTTTGAACATTTAAATTTGAAGAATAAACTTCGCAGGTTTATCGGGCTAACTAACCACCGTGGGTTTCTTAGATTTTGAACATCTTCAATTTGCTCAATTTGTTCAGTTTTGATGGACACCATCATGTTTTTCACGGATTTTGGACATTTTCAATTTGCACCATAAATTGCTCATTTTTGTTGGACTAACACCATCATGCTTTTCGTGAAGTTTACAGATTTTAAATTTGTGGCATAAATTGCTCAGTTTTGATGGGTTAACCATTAAGCTTTTCGTGGATTTTGGAAATTTCCAATTTGTGGCATAAATTGCTCATATTTGCTGGGCTAACCATCATGGTTTTTGGAGGCTTTGGACATTTTCATAAATTGCTCATTTTTGATGTAATGCCTATCAAGATTTTCATAGATTTTAGACATTATCAATTTGTGGCCTAAACATCTCAGTTGTGATGGGCTAACCATCGTGCTTTTTTGGGTCTTTGGACATTTTAATTTATGGCATACTTTTGTCATTTTTGATGGGCTAACCAGCATGTTTTTTAGGGCATTGGACATTTTAATTTGTGGCATATTATTTTTTATTTATGATGGGCTTAAGATCATGCTTTTCGTGGATTTTGGACATTTTCAATTTGCGCTATTGCTTAGTTTTGGTACGCTAACTACATGCTTTTCTTAGATTTTGGATATTTTCAATTTATGGTATAAACTGCCCATTTTTGATGTGGTGACTATCATTATTTTCAAGGATTTTGAACATTTCCAATTTGTGGTATAAATTGCTCATTTCTCTTGTGCTTTTCATGGATTTTGAACATATTCAATTTATGGCATAAATTTCTTAGTTTTGATGGACTACAAAAGAAGCTTTTTGTAAATTTTTGATATTTTCAATTTATGGAAAAAATTGCTCATTTTTTATAGGCCATCATGCTTTTTGTGTATTTTGGACATTTTCAATTTGTAGCAAAAAATGCTCAGTTTTGATGAGCCATCATGCTTTTTCATGGACTTTGTACATTATAAATTTGTGGCATAAATTGCTCAGTTTTGATAGACTAATCATCGTCGTTTTCTTGGATTTTGGACATGTTCAATTTTTGGCATAAACTTTTCAGTTTTGATAGGCTAACCATCAAGCTTTTCTTGGATTTTCAACATTTTCAATTTACACCATAAATTGGTCAATTTTGTTGAGCTAACCATCATGTTTTTCATGGATTTTGGACATTTTCAATTTATGGTATAAATTGCTCAGTTTTGATAGGTGGTTTTCTTGGGTTTTGGGATATTTTAAATTTGTATAATAAATTTCTCAGTTTTGATGGGCTAGGCATCATGCTTTTCGTGAATTTTTGACATTTTCTATTTGTGGCCAAAATTCCTCATTTTTGTTGGGCTACTTAGTCATCATGTTTATCGTGGATTTTAGACAT
>OY744477.1:85529937-85604937 GCA_963556175.1 Tipula confusa
TTTAGACATTATAAATTTGTAACAAAAATTGCTCATTTTTGATGAGCTTACCATGCTGTCATGCTATCATGCTTTTAGTGGATTTCACAGATTTTAAATTTGTGGCATAAATTGCTCAGTTTTTATGGGTTAACCATTATGCTTTTCGAGGATTTTGGAAATTTTCAATTTGTGGCATAAATTGGACAGTCTTAATCGTCATACTTTTTAAGTTTGATTCATTAAGTTTGATGCTTTTAAGTTTGATGCATAAATTGCTCAATTTTGATGGGCTAACTATCATGCTTTCCGTGAATTTTGGACATATTCAATTTTTGGCATAAGTTGCTCAGTTTAGTTGGGCTAACCATCATGCTTTACAAGGATTTTGAATATTTTCAATTTGTGGCATAAATTGCTCAGTTTTGATGGGCTAACCACCACGCTTTTTGTGGATTTTGGACATTTTTAATTTGTGTTGTCATCACATCCAAGTAGTACACCATTTTTTTTGTGTGTCGCTTCAAAGATCAATCTTATTGTAAATCATTTCATTAGAATATTTTTGACCTACTCATATTTCTCATTATTTTACAGTTAGGCTGGTTTAATTTGAAAAGTGTTGTATCTGGTCACCTATTTTAGGTAGATGCATCATAATAAATTTAGCTAGATCATTCCGTTATCGATTTTATTTTTCATTGTATACCTTATATACGTCTAAAATTATGTTTATTTGTTGACATTAAAGCCTAATTAAATTGTTATAGTTTAATAATTAATTCACTAGCCAGTGTACAGCTGTCTAATGCTAAAGATAGTAAATGTATAAAAATAAAATAGAATCGTTAGTTAACTAGTTGGAAACGATTCATTAAAATTATGTCTAACTTTATTTGGTTCACGAAGATAATAAAAATGTATTCGAAATTTGGTATTGCACCCACGATTAAATCAGTAAACCAGTGCCAAACGAAACCAGGCAAACTAAAAGTAACCATCGTCATTCTACTTTTATTAGCTCTCGACGTTTTCGTATACGATAGAATTAGGTATGAACTCACCACTTCCCGAAGTATTAAACATATTCTAATTCATATTTATCTGGTGGCCACAATCGTTAATTTTAACGTTAACATTTTAAACAATTTAAAATCGTATCGTCGTCATAAAATTTTTTTAAATAATTTAATCGAGTTTAATGCATACGTTCGACAACATTTTACAATTCGAATCCGAACTCATCGTGTCGAACGACTATTTTATTGTAACATAATTTTTACCAGTGTTGTGCTACTCATCTTCTTGGTGCTACTACTGAAATTGTTACATATTTGGAAAATAACATTTACATCGGATTTGAGCCAGTTCGATTCTATTAAATTCGCATTCAAACAAATTCTATTCCTTTTGTTGATCGTGTACAATACGCAAAATTTTTTATATATTGTTGTAATATTAAAAACTTTTAATTTATATTTAAACGAAGTGAAAATCGTGATGATCAATTGGATGGGAAAATTAAATGATTGCAACTATTTGATTCGGAATAAAATCGAGTTTGTACGAAATATTAATAAAGTGCTGAAAGTTAAAAGGATTTTGACGGAAGAATTGGCAATGGAAATCATAGTGATTTTTGGTCCGAACATAACGTGCATGGTGTTAAACGACACCATTTTTATTGTTTTGCATTTTATAACGACATTTGGCCTGGTAAATTACACTGATTTTACACAACCATTTGGGACCATTCTGATCTTATTTCTCGTGACATATTTTTTAATGTTTGGCTATGTTTATTATAAGCTTATGTTGTTAGTGAGTGTCTGCTATGAATTGACAAGTTATAAAGATGATTATAGACGGGCAATTAATCAAATTACAAGTGATTGTGTTGATAAACATGCACTATATATGGTAAGTACACATTATCGGGCTAAAAATTCTCGTTAACTCCAACATTTTTAATTTTAGATCGAAAGATTTAACTACAAACTTCTACATACGAACGTTAAATTTACGGCTTGTGACTTATTCACGGTCGACTTTAAACTACTCTATAATGTAAGTGTCTAACGTTCGAAGTACTCCAATGACCAATTTTATTTTTTAATATATATTTTGCGGTTCAAAAGCTATTTACAGGGGCTGTACTGTATTTCTTAGTTGTTCTACAATTTTATATTATCGAATGATTGTGTAGTCAACATTTTGGCAAACTTTTATATGGATTTATACTTTATCATAAATGGTATAATGTAAATTATAATGTAATAAATTGACGTGTTGTTATAGTCAACATTTTGGAGAAATAAATTCTATGTTTAATCTTAGTGTATTAATAGATAGAAAAAACGTTTTTAGGGGCAAAATTCGTTTAATTATAAGCTCGATAACCAAGTTATAGGTTAACCAGCGAGTTCATAAAAAATCTGTAAGAAACGTTGCGGAATTTGACGAATGTTACTTCTTATGGCAGATTAAACAAGTTGCCTTGTTTTGAGGTTGTGTGTAAAATGGTTTGACATTTCTTACTGTTTGTTATCTTTGTCATATGACAATTCATTTAAACGAAACATTTTCGTTCAGTTCTTAAAGACTTCTCTGGTCACATGCGGACTCGATCGTTACATAATTACTTCAGATATTGAGAAAATTTTTAAGCAAATTAATATAGCGAATTAATTTCGCGAAATACGATTCGTCGAAAAATCAAATAGCTTCCAAGATTGTTCAAAATGACTTTTACGTTAACGATCTGCTGTCGGGGTCCAACACAATACACGCGTTAATTGCATGAGAAGATGGGCATCCATAGTAGGAAGGGATGATGCACTCTACTCAAATGTCAACATAAGATAGTTAAGCTACCAAATCACCAAGCTATAGACTGAACGTATCAAACATGTCTTGGAATCATTTCAAACTAGCTGAATCAAAATTTACCAATCCTAATGAAAAAGACGTGCTTATCGGAATTAAACATTTATTCCACATCATGAATAGACTTAACCGAAACAAGCCCATTCTTCAAAATACCCTTTTTGGTTGGATTGTTTAGGTGGCAACATTAATTTTAACCAGCCCAACGATATACAATCTGTATGCAACCAATTAAATTGTTCAGACGGCTACATTGAACGAACACTTGAACGTTTCTGGGAGATAGAAAGTGTTGGCTAAGAAAGGGTTTATTTATCCAAGGAAAAAAGCAATGTGAAACCACATGGTAGCAGCGAAAATAATTGAATAAAGTATTTATACCGAGGAAATTATGACTGATGGCGACAAACGGGAGCAGAAATGATAAAAACCTCCTTCACAACCAATCTGGAAAATTCTGATTTCAAATTACGAAAATGGATATCTAATTCCCGAACTTTACCCTAAACATCCCTCTAGACTAAGAGAAAGGAGGTAAACATATTGCATAAAGAAGGTATGCGAATACAATCAAGATTTTGGCATTCCATATAACTCGAAAAACGATGTTTTTAAATTTAAGTTTACGAAAACAGAAACAAATCACACTATAATGTCAGAAGCGGGCAAAATATTTGACCCGCTTGGTTGGCTCGCGCCTTTGGTAGCTGTCTTCCCTCGGACCTTATAGTGGATGTAAAAAGGGCCACAGTAATCCACGCCAATTAAACTAAATGTTGGTGCATAGTTGATTCTGTGAGTCAGCAGGTTACCCATGAGTTGAGTTATCGAACGAGGAACCATTTTGAAACACCTAATGCAGGATTTATATATGTTACTAGCCATCCTTTTAATGGTCAGAATTTTTTCCGAATTACTACTAGCATAGCTTTAAGTCCAGCATGCATCAATCTAGAATGATACTCGGACATTAAAGTTCTTGGAAAGGATGTTTGAATGGAAGAAGTAGAGTATGTTTGGACAAGAATGGTAATTAAGATTTCTGAAGGCTGCCACCAACTCTCAATATGCCTTTATCGTCTAAGGGGATAAGGAATTTAGACGATTTTTTGTCGATAAGCCTTTTGATGACAGCATCCTAATTTCATCATGAAATGCTCTGGCTTGCACAATTTTAACGATACTCTGTAGACTATTCTCAATTTCTTCAGTTGACAGAGGAGCATTTGTTATTTCTTCCAACTGGCCTCGCAGTCGACAGCTTTGATCCAAGCCATGATCTTGCGTAGGATTCTCAAATTGTTTCAAAGTTCGGGAAGGGAGCTTTCGAGTGAAGGTTTTTAGTGTCCAATTTTGATCATCTGTAGATAATAATTAAGGTCCATTGAACCACATTAAACTGTTAAGCAACTCCTCTGGCATGATTCCGAAACAATGTCTGCAGGATTTTCTTCGGATTTGACTTGTTGCCAATCGTTAACGTTGGTAACTTGTTGAATACTGGACACTCTATTGACAACAAATGTATTCCAAGCAGATGATTTAAACTTGAGCCAATGAAGGACGATAATTGAATCAGTCCAATAACAAACGTTGCTGACCTTGACATTAATTATTGCGAGTACTTGATGTGCTAGGTCTGCGAGAAGATTGGCAGCGCCGAGCTCTAAGCGTGGAAGAGATACTCTCGACTTTAAACATAAAAGTTGGACGACTACTTCACCGTCTTGGTCAACACATCTTGTATAAATGACCGCATCGCATGCGGTCAAATATACAAGATGTGTTGACCAAGACGGTGAGCTAGTCGTCCAACTTTTATGTTTATATATATATATATATATATATATATATATATATATATATATATATATATATATATATATATATATATATAGAAATATATATATATATATATATATATATATATATATTTATATATATATATATATATATATATATATATTTATATATATATATATATATATATATATATATATATATATATATATATATATATATATATATATATATATATATATATATATATATATATATATATATATATATATATATATATATATATATATATATATATATATATATATATATATATATATATATATATATATATATATATATATATATATATATATATATATATATATATATATATATATATATATATATATATATATATATATATATATATATATATATATATATATATACATATATATATATATATATATATATATATATATATATAAATATATATATTTATATATATATTTATATATATATATATATATATATATATATATATATATATATATATATATATATATATATATATATTTAGTTTAGTTTTTGGAAAATATAAATTTTTTATTTTGTGAAAATTATTATGGTTTTATTAAAAAGTGAGTGAAAATTGTCGGAGCTTAGTAGTTTACAAGTTTATTCATCGATTTATAGTTTTAAATTTTTGGTTTAAATAATTTGTGTTTAAATCAAGATTTTAGATAGTTCAAATTTTGAAGTTTATCATATAGTTTATCAATTCAAGTTTTAGTTTATCAAATAGTGAATTTGTATTACTTTAATTACATAATGAGTGGATATAAAAAGTGTTATAAGCCTTTTGTTGACTCGTGTTCTTTAGTGTTTTAAAAATTTACGAAAAGTGAATAGTAGTAATGTTATCGATCTTCTGCCGCATTCAATTAAAACAAATGAAAATATATTAATTTGTTCAACTTGCTATTTGAATATTAGTTGTCAATCTGTTTATTATCATGTTCCGCAGTTACGCCGAAATCGTTATCAACAATAGATTCTGAAATAAGTTTAATTAGAAGTGATAGTAAAATACAAAATGCGAGCGTTCTTAAAAAAATCAATGAGATAATACTAGAAATTGGACGGTCTCCCATATATACTAGTAAACTAGGAACCAGGCAACAGCATCAACAACAAAAACTAATCGAATTAGCTGCAATCATCATCATCATCTTTGTTTTTTGGAATCGAGCCCCTTGTGAATTAATCAACGAATTCATGGAGCAACTGAAAAGCAAATTCAAACAATTGGAGAAAAACAGTGACAAGATACAGCTGCTGACTACACTGCCGATGCCACTAACCATACAACAAATTCAACAGGAGTTCAATACAACAGCACACTTGATGTGTAGAGCTGAACCTATTCAGCGCACGAACGGCTCACTTAGTCTTTCTGTACCTAACGGTAGGAAAAGAATCAGCGATGAACTAATGCAATCAGTAACTAATGAAGTCAGTAGGATAATGCATGGAAAACACGATTGTAATTATTGAACAAGTTAAAGTTCAAAAACTTTTAATGATGAGTACATTAACAGAATGCTATGAGGGTTTGCCAGATTCGCCAACAGGATGATGAGTAAAAAATATGTTATCTTCTAAAATGCAAGAATTGTCAAGGATTAAACTTATTTCGAGATCATTTAAAAAACGCTTTCCTGGAAAAGAACTATAAGGATGCTGATTTATCGTTCAGTCAGTGGATTTCAACTGACATATGCAATTTGGAAAATTATTCAAAACCGTTAGAAATATTTTTGGATTACTTCATAAAGAAGTTGGAAAATCTGATTCCCCATTACTTCATTCCACTTCAACAATCTAGCTTCGTAAAAGATAAAAAAAATACTTAAGGGCATACAGAGGCACTGGTTTTATGTGATCTTGCAGAAAATTATTCATTTATAATGCAAAATATAGCGCAGGGTTTTCATTGGAATAATAAGCAAGCAACTATTCATCCATTTGTAATTTACAAAAATTGCATTTTGGAAAATTGCAGAACTACAGCTTCGTTGTTATATTGGATTGTCTTAGTAATGTCACTGTGGCAGATCATTTATTCATCGAAAAAATGATCCAGTTTTTGAAAACTAAAATGACGAGTTTAACCAAAATTCAGGGATCGAATTTTTTTTAGTCGTATTTTGCAAGAAAATGATATTCTGGAGTGAAAATAAACATTAAAAACATTAAACATAAATAGATTTTGATAAATTTAAAATTGAAAATTAAATAAAGGTTAACATTTTATTTATTTTTATTTTTTGAACCTAGCAATCTTTTTTTAGAAACGTCCTACCTTAAAACCGTCACCAGGCAAATCGAGGACGCACGAATACAGGTTAGATGTTAAATCCATTCACACATTGCCTTGCTCCAGACAGCCTGTACTGACATGGACGATGGTTCGACCCTTGGATTCTGCACTCCAACAGGGAGTCATAGTTGTGTTCATCGTCATCACCGATCTTAATCAGGCGATCGAAAATCCCTTTTGCAACCCTCCTCCGTTGAGATTCGAACCTTTTGCTTGGTAACATTTTTTTTATATTCTAAAATAGAGTAGGCCATGATATTAAAACGCGTTTTGCCAAAAAAAAACAGAAAATAGCCCCAATTTTGTTTTTTGATGAAAAAATTGTTTTTAAAAGAAATTTTGTTTTAAGTTCCATAAAATTAGAGCATTAAAAATATCCTATCTCCTACGATCTTCACGGGGCTAAAAATATTCTTAATGTTTTGAGGTGGCTATACTAATATCAAACTGTGACCAACTCGCCAGAATCATTCTATGTTTCATATTGCCACAATCGGCCAATTTGAAATGATATATGATATGGAATATTATATTGCCAGCTCCTAGGAACTACACGGGCCTGAAAATATTCTTTATGTTTTGAGGTGGCTATATTGATAATAATAAACCAATGAGCATTTGTGCATAAAATGCTCTCTATCTATAAATATTTTGAGTAAAAATAACGGTTACGGTTTTTTTTCCTTTTTTTTAATATACGATCTAATTCATGAAATAATTAAAAAATAAAAAATTGTTAGTTTGACACACATTTATAAAATAGATCATTTAGTGCTGATTTCTTCTTTGTTAAGGTGTCGTTAGATCGTTTATTAAAAAAAAAATCATATCCGTTATTTTTACTCAAAATATTTATAGATAGAGAGCATTTTATTCACAAATGCTCATGGGTATAGAAATACCCAAAGGACGCAAATGAGTTAAATTAAATTAATTTAAATTCTAAATCAATACAATTTACCGGTTACAAATATGTTTGAGGTTTTGAGCTAGAAGTGATTACTATATATAACGTTTTTTTGGATTTGTGATTTAATAGTGAATTAATTTTTGTTTTATGTACGTTTCGAGATTTTGCGAATGATTTGTGATATTTTGCAATTTTCGTGATTTTTAAACTGTGATTATTTAAAATTTAAAATTCCTGAATTTTTGATATACAATTTTGAACTATTTTAGTGTACTTTCTAGTGTTATTTTTTAGTCTAGTGTCTTAAGTTTAGTGTTAATATTTTTAAGTTTACAGTAAAATTTTTAAATTCCTTAATATTTTATACTTAAACCATTTTGAACTATTTTTATGTACATAGCCAGTGTTTTATTGACTCCATAGTTTTAAGTTTAGTATTAATATGTTGAATTTTTATATTATATTAATTTGTTTCTAATTACAAACATTTAAAACAATTCGTATAATTTTAAAACTTAGTTCTAGTGTTAAACCATTGTGTGAATCTATTTTATATAGAATATTCGTTTATCTTCTTACAATATATAATTGTATAATATTAAACTTAAAATAATTAAAATGCCTTTCAAACATATTGTTCTAGACAAATCAAAAATTGAAGAAATGCAACGAGTTATGATTGAAAGCTTCAACGATTTCAGCAATATGAAAAAATTATTTAATCCCAGATTGTTTTCAGTTTTATGTCAACAAATTGATGGGATAAGAAATACAGACAATTATCGACGTAAACTCCATAAAATTTTTATTTCTGAAGAATTTATTTATAGCTTAAGGGAGAAAGTTTATCAAATCGAACAAAGTCGTAGATCCACTTCTGAAAGTTTTGTTAATGTAACGTTTGTTGAAGGCAACGATGAAACTACCAAAGGCATTCCATTTCAAAATGATGAAATTAAAAATTTGTCAAGATCATCAGGTGAAATATCAAAACCTCAAAATGTCATAACTGATTTTGTGATGTCGGAAGTTCTAACTGGCGATGATGACTTTCAATCAGTGAAACCTAAAACGGCGGATCATAAAATAAATAGACAAATTGAAAAAATCAAAAAGTGTAATATGTACACGGAATCGATAGGAGTTTTAGATATATCCAACGAAAACTGGAGTATCATTTCATCGTCAACCCAACAAAAGCAGACCAAAAAGCTTTGTCCTAGCACTATCGCCAATATATTAACAAAAAAAAAACTGGGTGTGTAATAAATATTAAGTCCATTGACTACAGTAAAAAATGTATAAGTATTCGGGCATATTGCGGTCACACCAATTGCAAAAAATATATGATGAAGAACAAAAATGTGCACGAAGGTGTTTTTGAAGTATTTTCTACAAATGTACCTACATGTCACTCTGTAATAAAAACCAGACAAGTTAGAGGTCCCGAAAGAAAATTGTTGAAACATAAGTTAACTTCCGAAAAGTACCCTGAGCAAGTTTATGAGAGGATGGTTGTAGATGAAGACGAGGCTTTTCTAAATAAAACAAACACTACAAACGTTAAATCATTAGATGTTTTACGAAAAATTTCAAAAAACATCAATTTAATTCAAAAGTTTAGTATTAAACCATTTTTGTTAATAACATACGGCGAAACCCAAATCGAAATATTAAAATTGATAAAGAAGGAAAGTGGAAATAATTTAGTGGCACATTTGGATGCTACGGGAGGTTTAGTGAGAAACCCATTAAAAACGGAAGCATGTATCTTATATTACGCCCTTGTAGTGCCAATAAAAATACATGACAGTGAACGCAACGATCCATTCCCATTAACTGATATGGTTAGTTGAAGCCACAATTTGGATGCTATTGGAGGTTGGTTAAGGTCATACCGCATTGAAATTGAAAAACAATTCAAAATTTGGCCCATAATAAAAACAATCGTAACAGATTTTAATTTTGCCCAAATAAATGCCGTATTAGACTCATTCAACAGGATGGATATCGTTCAGTATTAAATTCATGTCATAAATCATTAAACTCGCCAAATGCTGGAAATAATTTAGTTAGCATTAGATTATGTGTTTCGCATTTAATGCATTGCATGACTGCAGATGTTAATAAAAGTTTCGCGAAATCAATAAAAACAAAAGTTTTAAAAGAAATTATAGCTGGTTTATATGATTGATGATTATTCTCTATTGAAACAAGTATGGTTAAACATATGTATCATCTTAAAAACTAAATACCTTACTTTATCTGTATATAATACACTGGACTTGGTTTTAAAATACACAATCGCACCTTCACAATATGAATCGGATGCTAAACAACAAAGAGATTATGATGGCGATGGTACATATAGTCGGCAATTAAATGAAATGCTTTATTCGCAAAGTAAATTTTTTCAGGACTTTAAATCCATCACAGAATCTGTTTCTGCCGAAGATATTTTAAAAAATGATAAGATCCTAAATTGCCATTACAACCCGATATTTTTAGAATTATTTTTAAAGAAATACTTAACGTATTTGCCTCTTTGGTCGATAATTTTTAGTGAAAAAATTTACAGTAATGGAAATGTAGAGAACTATTTTTCCGTTATCAAACGTAGAATGGGACGAACAATGTCACTTGGAAATCTCCCAGCAAAACCATTAAGATTTCTTAAAGAAATTGGAAAACGCAATGAGTATTTACTTTAAACTGAGTCCACTTTAATACTTTTCGTGTATTGTGAAACAAGCATCGAATCAATTGAGCTTATTAGCATCTCTAATATACCATCAACACTCGAAGTGTATCGTTTATCGTGACCGGGTTTGTAAGTCATATCCGATCATCTTCGCATTACATTTCATATTGCTATCGTAATGATAGATGGGAAAAATATGATGATTTGATGGAATATGCTACTAACGTAAAATTACCTCATAGCCACAACGTTAGTCCGCATCTACTAATCTACAAAAAAAATATCAACAGCAATACATAATTAAGTTTTTTCAATACATAATTAAGATTATATTATTAACATTTCTATTATATTCATATTTTGAAATAAAATAAATATTAAATATTGAAAAATTAATATTATATTATGCGATTAATTGCAACATCGTCAGCAAAACCCACCATTTAACGTGTAAATAAATAAGTAACAAAAATGGTCCCAGCACGGAGTCCTGTGATATACCACACGAAATAAATCGATGGTTACTAAATTACTAAGAAACTTTTACAATTTGGGTTCTATTACATAAATAAAAACGAAACCAGTTCAGGACAACAAAACCTTATATTCCAGCACACTATAATATGTATAGAAACAGTTTATGGTAAAGCCATCTCAAAACATAAAGAATATTTTTAGCCCCGTGAAGATCGTAGAAGATAGGATATTTTTAATGCTCTAATTTTATGGAACTTAAAACAAAATTTCTTTTAAAAACAATTTTTTTTTACTCTATATCTCATGCATAAATGATTATAAAAACTGGGATGGGATGGAATTGTATTGCCTGATGAAAGTTTTAGTTTTTTCTGGGATGAAAAACTGGGATAACTTCACATGCTTCAAATGCACGACCATTTTCAACAAATATAACATTTTTTGACAAACTGTATCTTATGCAACAACAACAATAAAAAAAAAAAAATCTATTACATGCTAAAAAAATTTTTTTTACTACACATTCAAAACATAAAAATCATAAAATTAAAACATGACTTCTGGTTCCATATATTGAATTTTCGATTTCACGAATTTTATATATATATATATATATATATATATATATATATATATATATATATATATATATATATGTATATATATACATATATATATATATATATATATATATATATATATATATATATATATATATATATATATATATATATATATAAAATTCGTATATATATATATATATATATATATATATATATATATATATATATATATATATATATATATATATATATATATATATATATATATATATATATATATATTGCTTGTTCGGTAATCTGTTGAATAGGATCGTTGCAAAATCCCATATTAGGTCAGAAACCGCCGTACTCCGTACAATTCAACCCACCGATGATCATCGAAGAATGAAACAAATCGATAACATCGTGAAATTATAGTTATCGGCAACAAAATGAACCTAGGTCATTCGAAATAATTTGACCAGTTATTGGCAAGAAATTTGTAATGAGGAAATTTGTAAATGACTTAGCTTGTCGATGGTAAGGCAAACCGAGATTAAAGCAAAATGCCGTGATATAATTCCTGACGTTCTGCTTAGCGATATTATACAATCGGCATAAGTAAGCATAAGCAGTGTGAAAATTATATGTTCCATAATGTACCAGGATAACACGAATCATGTGCATTGGAGATACCAAAACCACAACCTTTTTTACGAAGCGTTATGCACCAAGCTTTTCAAGCAAAATAGCGCAGAGAATGTCATATTCAAAGGGAAAATAAGGATTGGTTGGGTGGTTTGCCGAATTCGAGAAACTAACGAGCCTTTATAAAATGTTTTGAATGCCTCGAATAAGGTCACTAATCTTAACAATGTAGAATATTAATGTAAAGATAGGTCAGACGTTGTTATTGTATGCGAACAATACAGAAAATTTGATAGTTGTATTTGTACTGCTGTCTGGATCTACGGGAAGTTACCGTTTTAAGAAAATCCTAGCGGTACTGAATCAACCATGTGAGAGTTATTGAACCAAGGAGTGAGGAAGAAGTAATGCCATCCTTGTCAATGGAGGAGATTTTACGACCATGCGAATCTGGCTTTGAAGAGGCCATCAAAAACAAAGAAGACCTGTCTGAAAATCAATATGGATTTCGTTTTGTGGTAGATACCGCAATTGCAGGTGTCAGATGGAAGAGAGCTTCCAAACAATATTGAGCGGTGGTCACATTGGATGTTAAAAATGTCCTTTAATTCAGCTAGGTGGGAGTGCATATTAACCGCTAAATGATAAAATGTTTTCAAAACAAAGAAACAAAGAAACGGAAATAGAGATCAAAATGGAATCCGGAAGTGAAAAGTTTGAAGTCCAACAATGAATTGGAGAAGAACTGTGCTAATAGAAAGAAAGCAGTATAGCCTCCAATAGCCAATTTGACTTTGAGGCGTCTTACGCGGATGTGTCTATATTTCCAAATAGATAATGTGGAAAGAATGTGGTAGCCACAATAAGATCGTGTGTGGTCTAGTTCGTGTCTCGAGTACGCACCTGCATTTTCACGAAAGATTTTTGCCAGCCCCAACCACAGTGTGACCATAAAGTAAATCACATTAATAACAAAAATGTACAACGTATCAAAAAAATGATCTCAAGTAGTAAAATTTATTAGTATCGTCTTTAAAGTGTAAAGTGTTGTGTGAAGGTCAATGACACTATAAATAAATAAAATGTAAAACTATACGTATGCACACAATATTTACCATAGACAATTTGCCACTTTACAGTTTTAGACGATAAGCTCAAATTTATAATTTCAACAAAGACGAGATCTAAGCATACACACCACCACCGACAACTTAGTTGTGGGCTTGACTATATATATAGTTTATGATAGCTCGCGAGATATTTATATTGTGTATCAGTTTGTTACAGGTCATTAGTCAATGCCAACAAACGGGACTATTTCTTCCACTTTAATTAATTTCGCGACGATGCATATACAATAGAAATAGAGTTATCTAGTTTTTTTTGGAATTTACCTCGATCAAATTACGTCACACTAAAATGACGCGCAGTGGTGGTGGTCGTTTGAAAATGATCTCGTACAATTGTTGGTAGAATATTCTTAAATTAGCACATACACTTTGGATTCCATGATAATATTTAGTATCAATATCAACAACAAAATAATTTAAACTATGCCTAATGCGTATATATGCTAATTAGATGCCCTGCCCAAGGTTGATAATGGTACCTTACAATTTGTTGACGGGAGCACGTACACATTTCGAACAAAAACTCGTGTCTTGTACGATTTTACGGTTTAATGAAATTGAAATTGAATTTTTTTTTGTCTTCGATGTATTCGATTTGCATGCGGGGAACTTCAATTATGTATGCATGTATCGCGAGAGTTCTACTTGATTTACTTCTTTAAATGCTAAAGACGATTATTGAAATATATTCGCGTAAATCAGTAGATTATAAGTGATTCAAATTAATTATCAATGGATAGAAAAATAAAAAAAATTTGCGATGTGTATATACCTTCTTAACGTATTCACTTTGCTGTCTTACGATTTAAAGGTATTTTAGTGCTGTTGTTGTTGTCGAATTGTTAATGTACGATGATGATCGTTTAATACATTTGAGATGCTTTTATATGGACGTACTATGAGGTAAATTTATTTTAATGGTATATTTTAAAGCTCTTATGCGTGTTTGACATTACTATATCAGGTATAACAAAGAAGTGTAGAGTTTGATGTAAATTTTATAATTTGATATTGTTGACGATTGATGGGGAGAGTTACAGTTTATGGATTGTCCGAATTTGAGAATGTGGCGTGTAGGCAGTGATAACTGCGTTCAGTATATCCCTTACGTGTCCTGCCTTTAATTTTGATTGCTCTGGTTAAACATGTCGAAAGTTTTTTCTAGATAAAGTTTTAACCAACCTACACTTTTGTGTATGTATTTCAAACCAATATGCTCGAAACATACGTAATCATATTTAAAAGCCCACCAACACTTTTGTGTAGGTAACTTTGTAAGTGCCCAGGTGTTCAGAAAATTTAAATCTCAGTGGATTTTCACGAAACGTTGGATAAAGGTTACCTAAATATTGATTAAATCGATTTGGTTTTTCAAAAAAATATTTTTTTATTTGTGTAATGGCCCCTACACATTTGAGTAGGTTGGTTAGAGACTAATGTAAGTTAAAAAGTGGTTAAGACAGTTAAAAAAAATAAAATTTATTTATTTAATTCATTACATCACATACCATTTCCTCGTCTTCGTCACTACTATCTTGTCGGTTCCTTTTAGGAGAGAGGTCCAGAATTTTTCTTTTAGGCGTACTACAAGCCTTAGAGTCAAGTCGGTACTCCATCCACGCATTCACTACAGCTTATTCTATAAAATGGTTCGTTGCCTTCAAAGTCCACTTTTTCGTTTTAATGAACCACCTGTAATATTTCATCATTTGATCTAGTAGATCAACTCCACCCATATGTTTGTTATATTCTGCAATAACATGGGGGCATGAAACATATTTATACATGTGAGCTTTTTTGTCCCACCGATTGGCCATTGTTGTTGGATTAGATATCGCGATCGACGACAATGTAGTAACACATTTTGTATCTTTCCATTTGACAACTGTGATTTCATGTGTTCCTTTCGTTAAGATAAATTCTTGACTCACTCCAATTTTTTATCGGATTTAATATTTTACATTTTTTAATCGATTTACCATAAACGTCCCTAAAAATTAAAAAAATTAAAAAAGTTAATACAAAAAAAAAAAAAAAAAAATAAAAAATTTGTTTGCAGAAATGTTTACCTGCTGCTCGGTACCCTAAATCATTAACATTAGTAGCACTGTGGTAAAATATCGATCGAAATAAATAAAACTCTCCCTAGGTAGAGTTTTTACCAGGTGGATAACCACAGCTGGGCCTAATCCCAATGATCGATCGTCAAGGTAGGTCTTGTCGCCTTGGTATATTTCGAAATCTACGACCAGTCCACAGGAAGTCGTTACTACAAAATTTTTCAATCCAACCGGTCTTGGTTTATTTTTTACATATTGTCTCGATGAACAACGGCCGGTATATGGTATCATCTGCTTGTCAATAGATTAATGATCAATTTTTCTCGGCAGCGCTCTACACCTATTTTTTACTGAACTAAGCAGAGGTTCTATTTTCCAGAACAGATTTGTGGAATCCGGCGTTGTTTCGTTTATATTGATATAGTGTAACGAATTCCTTAATTTTTGAAAACATGTTCGAGAAATGGTCCTTGCTACGGCATCAAATCGAAAATTCGCTTTGAAATACATTTTTACGCGTCGATACGAAATTCCGTCCATCAGTAGGCATACACCATACATTTTTCTTAACTCTACGGCTGATGTTTTAAGCTCAGTGCCATACATTTTTAAATGGTATATGTTAGTATTTTTGGGGGCATCATCAAAATGGTCTTCACTAAAACAGGCATTAAAATACTCTAATGTCGATTTGACATAATTCGAGTACGATGGATGATTTTCATTATCTTTTAGATAATATGGTGTAAATTGGCCTGGATGCCATACGTTCTGGGTTGCAGTACATTACTACCATTTTCATTGGGTTTATCATCTTCGGTCATCTTCTTTAATAATACGAATTAAGGTATAATAATATTATATTTTTTATGCACTAATATTTATCGGCCATAATGAAGTTGTCACTTTTTTAGGTTACAAAACTACAATTAAATATTATTTTACTACATTAATTTTGACATTCTATATTATACCAATTATTTTTCTAATAGATGGAATCACTATTAATAAAAAATATATTATACGAATAGAAAACCATTTGATTTAAAAAATCCTTTTCATACCTACACATTTGTATCAATTGGATAATGATCAAATATTAAAATTAATTATAAGATATTATATCACACTTCCAAAAGGTTACACAATTGTGTTGGTTGGATTTTTGTTACGATGATATTTTATATAATAAAACCAATTTTTGACGTTTTTATTTACCAACACATTTGTGTGGGTTGGGCTTACAATTAAGTTATTTTTTTTTGTGTGGACACGAAAGGGATATGAAACATTTTCGAAGGAAATACACAAAATTAAAACAATATAAAATCAACTAGCTTTTGTTTTGCAACGAAACAATATAAGTTACGACAAATTTAGAAGTGGGATGACGTGTTACAAGTTCATTATAGATACCATATATAATTACATATTATAATTATAATTATTTTATACGAAATTGTGGAATAATTGTGAATCGGAAAATTTGTTTTCCCTATACGAAAAGGAACCACGTGGAACGAAAACCAATTTGGGGTACTACGTTGCAATTCATTGTGAGATAGAGAAACGAGTAATGACAATGAATTGCAAGCAGTTGAAGTATGAGTTGGAGAAGCGTAAATCGCTCCGATTATTATCATCGATGCTACTAGCTGATACAACAAATAATGCGAACGATCATGATGAAGTTAGCGTACAAGATAATTTATCTATCGATCATAAATCTGGAAGTACGGAAAATTCGTACAGGAATATCGAAATTATTGAAAAGAATATGATTGAACGTGAAAAAAAGATGTTTAAAAGAAAATGCGAATTATTGGCAGTTGAACGACGTAATTTAATTCAACCAAGGCAAGATGATGTAAAACCCATATTGTCGGCACGAGACGTGATAGAATTTTTACCAGAATTTAATCCAATTGATATTAAATCAATTTAATAGCAACTTGAGATATTTACAATATTGATGAGAAAATATTATTATTTGCCATACAATCCAAATTATTAGGATCAGCGAAAATGTGGTTTTCAACTATTCAGGAAAAATGTGATAATTTCGATTATTTCAGTCTCAAAAATTTACATATAAACCCCAGCGAAGAAATTTAAATACTACTCATTGTTTTAATTGTTTAGAAAATGGACATTTTTCTACGAAATGTCCAAAGCCACAACGACGTGACAGATGCGAGCGTTGTAAGCATGTTCACTCGAGAGGACGTTGTAAATTAATACACCGACAATTAATTTAATCCATGATGAATTTCAATTAATGGTTTATGAATTAATGAATTCAAGAGGAACGTCTCTGGAATTATCGACACTGGAAGTTCAATTAATCTTCTAAAAGATGGAATTGTTCCTGAAGGATAAAAAATTAAAGATTTCAACGGATTAAATTATAATGGTTTAAATGGCTCAAAGTTAAGAATTCTTGGAATTGTGGAATTTAAATTGTAATATTCTCAGATTTTGTGTTGTGCCGAACGAAACAATGGCTGATGATTGTCTTATCGGGTGGGAATTTATTTTTTATCCAAATTTCAGTTTTAACATTTTAAACAATTATGGAGTTAAATCTGTGAGTCCGAATGTCGAAACCGAACATAAAATTCGCCGCGAACTTTTTAACAAAAGTTTAAGTGTGGAATATTACCCAGATTATGACGATTCGAACCCAGTGTTAATATTTGGACTATTATACAATACAGCCGCGAAAGATTCGTAGTAGAAAAACGATTTAACTCGATGATAGAAAACTTTTATGCAAAGCCCCCTAAAACGAAACCGGATGCTGGCTGGAGCAATGCAATGTGCAGATGGATATTTGAAACGCGAACCTGTATTCGCGCGTCCTCGATTTGGCTAGTAATGGCGTAAAGTAGGACGTTAATTAACCGCGAAAGAGTTGGGTGAGCTTCGGCCCCAAAACAGATTGCATAGAAATAAACAAACAAACAAACAAAACAAAAATTAAATATTGAATTAACGAGCGAAAAGCCAATTCATCGATCGCCTAAACGACTATCGGTAAGAGAGGAACAAGTAGTAAACGAAATCTTAAATGATTTGTTAAGTAACAATATTATAAGACCGAGTAAAAGTGATAATTCTAGTAGAATAGTCCTTGTTACCAAACGAAATGGTTCTTATCGTATGTGTGTCAACTATCTAATAATAGATGAGTGGCTTGATAAATTGCATAGCAAGAAAGTAAAAAGTTGTTTTCACCACATAAAAGTAAACGAAAAGTCATTTAAATATACGGCTTTTGTCACTCCAAACGGACAGTTTGAATTTCTAAAAACGCCTTTTAGTCTCACGAATGCGCCAGCAATTTTTCAAAGATTTGTTGTGAGTGTGTTTAAGGATCTGATCACCAACGGCAATGCTATTATTTATACTGACGATATCCTTATCGCGACTGATACCGTTGAACAACATTTCGAAATTTTAGACAAAGCCTTAGGCCTTTTACATAATAATTGTTTAGAAATCCAACCAACCAAATATAGTTTCTTTCAAACTAAAATCTCGGATATGAGATATCCGAAAACGAAATTCGAATGTCATAAAGATATATCGATGCAATTCAACACTATCCTATTTATTTAAATGGTCACGAGTTACGATTCATACAAAACTTTTCAATATTAGCGAAACCGTTATACGATCTTTTGAAAAAGGATTCAAATTTTATAATAGGAAAAGCCGAGCTAGAAACGTTTCAATTACTAAAAACAAAATTGATTTCGTCACCGACATTATGTTTATATAATACGACCGCATATACCGAATTACATACTGATGCGAGTAAAATACGATTCGGAGCTATATTATTACAAAGGCAGGCTTAGCAGGATGAACAGTTTCACCCAGTTTTATTCTATAGTAAACGTACAACCTAACTTGAATCACGATACCATTCATTTTAACTCGAAACGCTTGCGATCATCTATGCATTGAAACGATTTCATGTTTACGTTCATGGAATTCGCATCAAAATTGTTACTGATTGTAATTCTTTGAAATGTACATTGGATAAAGTTATTGCAAATAATAGACTTATGCGATGAACGTTGTTTTTAGAGAATTACGATCATGAAATTGTACATCGGGCGAACAATCAAATACGGCATTTGCCCCTACAATTTTAATTGTTGAGTGTACAATTTCACAAAATTTAGCAAGATTTCAGCTAACCGATTCTAAAACCAAACTGATTTATGACCAAATTCAAGAAAATGGAGATGATAAATTCTATGAGATACGTGATAATCTCTTATCGTGATATGTTTGTAGACGAAATTATACGACAACATCATTATGCAGGGCATGTTAATAAAACAGTAGAAAAGATACGAAGCAGTTTTTGGTTTTCAAATATAACCGAACGTGTGAATGAGTTTATGAAAAATTGTTTGAAATGTTTATTGTCCGAACCAAAATTTCGCAAGGAAGGTTTTCTTAATATTTTCGATAAATTCGATCGTCCATTCCACACTTTATATATCGACCATGAAGGTTCAATGCATTTAACGAGGAAAGCGAATAAATACATTTTTGCGGTTGTGAATGGATTTACGAAATATACAAATCTTTTTGCCACCAAAACGACTGCAACGCGTGAAGTGCTTGTCCATTTAAAAAAGTACTTCAATCAGTTTAGTGTACCAACCCGAATAGTATCAGATCGTGGAACATGTTTCACTTCTACATCGTTTAGAAAGTTTTTAACAGAACACCAAGTTCAACATGTTCTCAACGCGAAAAATTCTCCTCAATCGAACGGACAAGTCGAATGAATAAATCGAACTTTGAAATTTATTTTAGCCAACATTTGTGATTCAGAATCAAGCAAATGTTGGGATTTACTTTTATTTAGATCATCAAAACTGTGAGACACATATCCAAAAATCTTGAAAACACATGATGGCCTATACCAAAACTGTCTAATTCAATTTAGTGTCAAATTTAGAGGACGTATTTGCCAATAAACGGTTAATTTAATTGATTTGTCATGTTTAATCAATTTTTTTAAAATCTAATTGTATCAATTTTAAAGTTTTGTGTCAAACAAAGTGTATATAAATTGGATTTTCGGCGAAACATTTTCAAATCGAAACTGTCAAATTTAGGACAATTTAGTATGATAGAAAATCGAACTGATAACACGTCATTGTAACTAAAAAAAAATTATGCACGTTAATGTCATTAATCTTGGAATTCAATGTCATTTATTAGTTGTGTGTGTGTGTGTGTTTCTGTAATAATTTAAAGGGAATTCCCTTATTTCGTATTCAATATGCACATAACGTTATTCATACTCATTTTCTTTTTAACTTATTTCAGTAAATCAAGATCAAAACTTACCTTCATTGAAGTCATTTAACTTTCATGGTAATACGGTAATGTATGAATGTGAAGGTTATTCTTTAATGGAAATAAGTTTTCCTGATATTTTTAACGGAAGGAATTTCAAAGGTGCCTGAATCTCAAAGACATCATGAATCGTTTCCAAATCTTTATTTATTGAAACATTCGATATAAAAAACGTTCACATGACCAGCGTATTGTAATAGATAATAGTTGATTATCTCGGGTTTTGCAGTTACAGTATTTCAAACATCATTAGTCAAGTGTGTCGTCAACAAAAGGATCACAGTTCGGAGGTAAACTTTTTTGTGATTTTCGTGATAGTTCCTACTAAAGTTATATTCAATGATTTTAGCACATTATCCATGGTTATATTCTTTCCTGATATTTAGTACAGGTAACTATCAGATCTAAAATAATAGGTTAACCAACAATTTTGTTACGCTCACTAACTGGCGGATTTTCCATATAAATTTCACATTTTCCACCCAAAAATTTAAAAATTAGAAGATCAACCAGATATGCGGGGCAACTGTCAGTCAGTAGAGCTGTTAGAACATATGGAGAGCGAGATGTACGTCGGAAAACTGACTGGATTGAGTCTATACTTCAAGAGCTTGAACGAGCACGAGAACGAGTTACACCTAAAGAACAAGAATTGAGTTCAACTAAGCGGCGTTTAATTATGATAATAAGGACGAATATAGAATGCATCAAGATGATGTCATTGATTATTTAATTAATTTGTGCTTTTATTGTCGCACATTGAAGTTTCAAAGAGAAACACGTAGCATGTGTTGCTCCAATGGCCAAGTTAGGATGTCACCAGTGGCTGAGAAACAAGAACCACAATTGCGATTTATGGAACAGTTGCTAACATGGGATAAAGGGTTATACTTCGGGATTCGTATACTTATAGAAGTTCTTATTGCATGAATATACTCAGTGTGCTCTGGCATAAGTTTGCAAATACGAAGTCCTGAACTTTTCATCACGTTTACGTGCAATTCATTTTGGACTAAAATTAAAGATTTACGTTTGCCTGGGCAGCAACTATCCTATCGGCATTATATCTTCACTAAAAATGAATAAACTCGTTGCGGGATGTATCCGACTGAATAGCAGTAACGTAGCAAACAAGGGGTCGACCACATGCCCTTATCTTAATTTGGTTAGTTGAAAAAAATTTCCAACTCAAATTAACGATATGGTTACTGCTGAGCAACGGGACCCTGCAATCCTGCAATTCATGAACGCTTTCCAGTTGTCATGCTGTATCTCGAAGTCCCACACTATGCTACACTTGAAATCGATTGACGAAGAAATTTTGCAGGAAAAAAAGTGGAGTCAAGCATTCTTCGATATAGCTAACATATTTTCTACAGGCACATTGGGACAAGTTTATACTGTTCATTCGAATCAGTCAAAGGGCCAACTTCGTTTCAAACAATCAAAACTACGAGGTAGTCAAATGTGTCAGACATAAAGAGAAGCATTTTTCAAACTTGCTTTACTTGAAAATAAACAACATTGCGATAACTTATTGACAGAAGCATCTGAAACACATCATGGTCACCAAATACTAACTCTGTTCGCTTTAATTTTGTCAACCTGTGGGCCTTCTAATCCGAAAAATCTATGGGAAAAACACAAAGAAAATATGATCGAAGACCTAATTCTACGACCAAAGAATAGACAACCCCGGATGTATAGTATTCGGAAGACATTTTTAATGAAGCACTGAAATGGTGGACGTCTTTTTTTTTTGAGGCACCAGGAGACACTGGGAAAACACTTTTACTCAATTTGATACTCGCCGAAATTCTATTTTCAGTTACTTGGTGAATGATCCTATAGCCATAGGATCATTCACCAAGTAACTGAAAATAGAGAGCCAAAACCTCTGGGGTTCTTTTCAATAGCTCTCTCACCAACAAAACAATGCTACAGTACATATACGACTGCGAACTTGCAGCCATGGATCGAGCTGTAGTCCATTTCCGACATATGTTGGAAGGGCGACAAATCACCACCACGTCAAGTCCAGTATTTAGATTATATAAGTCAATTCACGACGAGCATACGTTATATTGTGGGGTTAAACAACTGCCGGAAATGAAATCGACTTCGAAAGTATAGCTAAGTCACTAAGTATGACGATGCCGAAATTGAATCAATAATTAATGGCACAGCAACGGAGATCACATTATCACTCAGTTTAGTCGCAATATCAGGCTCATCTTTACAAATCTACTATGATATTTCAAATAATCGCATCCGGACTTTCATCACTGCTGAGCATAGACGAATCATTAGAAAACTACACAATTTGACGCATCCAGGTGTTAGAGAAACAACAAAGTAGGGTTCGGAATGATACGTTTGGCCAGCCATGAATCGTATTTGTAAAAATTCCGTTCACATGTGTCTGCAATGTTAACGAACAAAGATTCAACGTCGCAATAAAACACAAATTTCTTCATTTGCTTGCTACCAATTTGATATCAGGATGGATATACAATTTTGGAGTACCAGAGAAAATTTCAAGTGATCTTGGCAGACAGTTTGAGTCCCAGATATTTAGGGAACTGAACCAAACGTTAGGTATCAAACATTTAAAAACGACACCATACCATCCATAGGCAAATGGATTACTAGAGAGGTGACATAGGACCCTTAAGTGAAGTGCCAACAGAGAAATGATTGGGTGAAACTTTTGCCAATAATTTTATTGGGTCTACGAGTTTGCTTCAAAGAAGATATTGGTGCTTCGCCTGCCGAGCTCGTATACGGAACAAACAACTCTTCGAATACCTGGAGAATTTCTTACTCCTGGCAAACTAGATGTAACCGAAACCGAGTTTATTAAGGAATTTTGCCATCACATAAGTCAAATTCGTCTAACATGTACGGAACTTTTCTATTAAAGTCAGAAAAGAGGACTACCACGTGTCTATATCTTAATTTGGTTGGCTTGAAAAAATAGTGCTAACTCAAATTGACGATATACAGTTACTACTGAGCTTCTCGATCCAGAAGAAGATTCAAAATTATTTAAAATTGACGGACTATTCAATGCGCATTTCAACGTCTTGCAATTCGGTTAAATCGATCAAATACATATTTAAATATGTGAATAAAGGCAGCAATTCAAACCTTGCGAATTCCAATGCACTCGACAATTAAGTCGAATGGGACTTAATTCTTAGTTCTGACATTCATAAAACACTTTCTAGCTGTCAACCATCTAAGTGTTCATTTGAAAAACGGTCAACGAGTTCACTACACGAAAGAGAAATCACCTAAAGAGCTGCATCATCTACCAACATTAGAATGAACCATGAGATTGTTCTGGTTGTGAAATCTTCGGGAATTGCAGCAAAGCTTCTTAATAGAGAACGAATAGAGCAAATTCGAACCTCAATCAGCCATTTAATTCTTTGCAATGTTAAAAAACATTTGGAATGGCAACTGTATTGAAAAAATGTTAAATCATTATTTAGGAGTACGGCTTTCCGGAGACATAAAAGTACCAGAAAAAGTTGCTCCAGAGTAGGAAGTTCAAAAACTTTATCTTCCACGTCAATTTTTCATTAGTGTACTTCTGAATGTACTCCAACCCAGAATTTAATATCCATGGCCACAGCTTTTCACAAATTCATATTATATCAGCAGCTAGTGGGTGCATTTTTATATTTACTATACAAGGCACGCAACCAGACATTCCGCGTTTACCATTGGCGTCGTAAACAGGTCATGCTATGGTAAAGCGCACTGGTTTCCGGTAAAATTGTTAGTAACCTTAAAGGTTTATACAAAGCATCTGACATTCAAATACACCAACAATTGTGAAAGCGTTGGAATAATGGGTCATTCAGATTCAGACTTGTGTGGGAGGAGATATAAAAGCGCGTTTTGTCTCTGGAAACTGATTTGTATACAGGGGAATAAATACAAGATTCGCTTCTTGTGCCGTAACTGCATATAACTTCATCGTGTGCTCATACTACCTCTGTGTAATAGCCACTATCAACTATTCCGTTAAAAGAGTAGACTAAAATGTGAGGGCTGTTGCCCTTCTACAGGTGGTAGGCGTTGGACTAACAGCCCAACCTGTAAAGTTTCATTGTTACGAAACCTCAGCAAAAGCCTCGGTTAAATTTGAATTCACAACAACGACCTCGGACACGATATAAGGACAACGATCTAAAATTTGGAAGTATAAGTTTGACCTCATGGCACTGAAGAAACAAGACTAATCGGCAATGACATCGTCGATTACAGTCGCTATACGGATTAACTTTCTGCGAAACAATAACATGGATAAGCATAAATTTGGCGTCGGTTTCTTGATTGACAACCGATGTCGTCCATTCGAGACTGATTTCAAACCTGTCAATCATAGGATTTGCACACGCAAGTTTCATGGACGTCACTTTAATATTTCGTTTGTGAACGTTTATGCCCCCACAGAGGAGAAATCAGATCAAATCAAGGATAGTTTATACGATGAACTCGAAACTGTCTTGAACAAAATTCCGCAACATGACGTTAAAATCATGTTAGGCAACTTCAATGCTCAAATTGACAGTGCTGGCAGCACATATCGTAGCACCATTTGCTCAAACTACTTGCACCCTACATCAAACAACAATGGGACACGCACCACTGCAGCTAGCATTACTGTGCAACTGGGTGCCTGCCAGTACATTTTTACCACATATAGGCATTCATAAAGGCACACGGAAATCAAACAACGGGACAACGGTAAATCAAATCGACCTCATCCTCTTGTCTAAATGGCATTTTCTAGTCTCAACGACACCAGAACCAAACGTGGAGCCAACATCGATTCCGACCACTTCCTGGTAGTTGCTGAATTAAAATTTCGCCTGTCAACCATATACAATCAACGTTTTGAAAAAGGCCATCTCACGATGCCTACATAACCGCGAGAAAAGCTTCTTATGAGGTATGCAGGTCAAAAATAGTGATTGGCATGGACAACAAGCACATGATTAGACTATCATGTTATGATAGCTACAGAGATCCATCCACGTAGCAGCGCTACTCGCAATGAAACAGGAGAGTTACAAATGGACAATAAAACCGACCTAGAAGTGTGGAAGAATTATTTCTCTTCGCTTCTAAATAGACAGACACCACACCTACTAAGCAATAACATATCTTGCGTCAATCTGATATTACCGTCGAGATGATCCCACCACCACCAATAACATACAATGAAGTGCGAGACGTGATAGCGCGGATGAAGAATTACAAGACACACGATGACGACGGCATCTGTAACGAAATGCTCAAATCTGATTTAAAAAAACATCCCAGAAGAATAGAAGATGGCTTTTATCTGTCCACTACATAAAAAAGGAGATCGTTTGAACTGCAACAACTACCGCGGAATAGCATTGTTGAACACAGGCTACAAGGTTTTGGGCAACGTAATCGCGACAAGGCTACGCAGGCTAATGAGCATTTTACGCTAATATTAAAGTCTCCCCATATATCACGCAAAGTAAAACTGGACATCTATAAAGCACTGATAAGACCGTTGGTTGTGACGTTGGTTGTCACCGTTGGTTGTGAGTCTTGGACATTAACAGCACAAAACGTCCAAAAACTTGCTGTAACGGAATGTAAGAATTATTCTCGGTACCATCAAGGCGGAAGCCATTTATAAAATGCGAATGAATCACGAAATCAGAAATGATCTCGATAAAGTCAACATCATCGGATTCATAAAATCATCAAGGTTAAGATGGCTTGGATACGTTCTTAGGTCACAAAATCGAACCACAAACCAGGCATTGGAGTCAGCACCAACGAAAGTGGGTCTTCATGTTGGATGGATGACGTCGAGAAAGACCTCAAAATTTGGATCGCAAAATTTAGAGAAGCATCGTTGAGGCGGCGAAATACTACCAGAAGAAGAAGAAGTCGTTAAGAACGGTTGTCGTGCATGGCTGTGGGAGTTTAACCGTGACGGATGAGTATGAAAAATGATTGCTGATATTCGAGACATGCGCTTGATATATGGCCTTAACCGAGTTCGCTTCAACCATGCGATCAGGAGGTCTCTGTCGGTGATGATTGCACCTCGGGGTAGAAAATATCTTATCTCCTTCGAGCTGTCTAGATTATTGTCTAGCACAATAAAAAGAGCAAAATCAGGATTGAAACAGATAGATCTAGATTAATGGTATTAGGTGTGGGCCATCAATGGCCTTGTAAAAACCGTTTTGTTATTATTAGTTTGCAATACTTTTTGCTTCTTTTATCAAACACCCAATCGAAATCTATGATAATCGTTTTTTCATGGTCAAAATAACTATAAAATCAAAAAACCAGATCCTCAAGATCACAAATTGACCGAACTTGTCACAATTTTCCAATCATAGTTAACTATTTACTACGTTTATGTTTCAAAACAAAATTTCTTACTAATGCCGACTTTACATTTAATAACTAAAAAAAACAAAAAAAAAATTGAAAACCAGTACACTTCGATGGATAATTTCGCATAGAATGACTAAAAAATGCCTCTTGTGGTAACCAATTAAATTTCGAAGGCTTTACAAAACATTCAGCGAACACAAATTTTGCTATAAGTACATTTTGAACGTATAGTATCGCAAAAAAGAAAAAGTTAGCCAACACCACACCTGTTATAGTGACAATATCTAAAATGTAAACTATTCGAATTAAACACTACAACTTACAAAAATTAATTATCAATCCATCATATATTGTACTGTGTTCGTGATCCAGCTGTTTACGATCGATTTGATAATAAAAGTCAAAACTGTCATAAATAATTAATTATTGAACTTGGAACCAAATATTATGATCTCGTATAATTTACGTATATGCTAATCAAGGACAAATGTAACACAAACAATAGTTCCACTTACCAAATTCACTTAATGACAGTAAGAAATACTCGTATATTGCTTAGAAAATTTAAATGATGAAGAAGTTTTAACATTCGTGGTATATCATTCAACATTCATCTAATTCATTTTCATTGACTGGCAGAATTTGGATTGAGCAAACCCAAAACACAGAAAAAAAATTTTCCAAAAAAAGTTTTAATTTTCTGAACTTCTGCAAAATAAAATTTACATATTAAGGACAATCTTAATTTTAAACTTTAAACGTCTACCAGTACTTCCTAAAAGATTGTAGGTGTGCATAAACTGACCCCTAAAATGATAAATTTACTGAAAAGTTTTGTCAAACTGTTGAATAATACATTTAAAGTTAAGTTTAAGAATTGATACACGTTGATGTATTCAATCGAGAAAGAACGTAGCGTAAAACAACGCAGTTAACTGACAAAGAGTCTGATTAATATTCATAAAACATACTAATGGTAAAGGTTAGGTTAGGTTAGGTTAGAATGGCTGCTAACGCACACTTAGACCAGTGACGGTCAATTGTGATACCAAAGGATCCTACTCCCCTTTCATTTTCATTGGAACTATTCAGATATCAAGATATTAAGATATCTCGCATATTGCAGTTCTCGAGATCCAAAAGGCCGTCGGAACAATACTTGCCCAGATGTTTGTACCTCTTGTAAGCTAGCGCCGGGCATGATCAGAGGAAGTGGCTTACAGTCTCTTCCTCATCCTCATCCATACAGCTTGTACAGAAGTCATTTGCCATTGACATAAGCCTCCTCGCATGCTCTCCAATGAGGCAGTGTCCAATGAGCACCCCCACGACTATACTTAAGTCAGGTCTACGTAGGGATAGTAGTGTTTTGGAGCGCTTCAAGTCCTGTTTCGGTCAGACTTGCCGCGCTACATTGCATATTATGGTGTTATTCTACCTCTTCTGTGCCGAGGCTATCGCTTCCTTTTTAAGCGCTATAAAAAGGGCTGCTATATGCCTCCCCAGATTTGTGGTTTCAATTGGAGAGTTGTACTTTCCTTGTCAGTTCCTCAGAACATCCGAGTGACCGGGGACCCTGACTATCTGGATATTGAGATGCTCACTCATCTCGTTAAGAGATGATCGGCATTTCAATGCCACCGCGGACGTCAGAGAAAATGATTCCAGCGACTTGATTGCAACCTGACTGTCCACATATATTGTTATATCCCTTGTGGATATGACATTATGCATCAACCAAGTTAGCGCTTCCTTAATCGCTACCACCTCTGCCTGGTACACACTGCAGTGATCAGGAAGACGAACGGATATATTCACATTTAATTTGTTACCTTACTCTCCAGCTCCAACTTTGCCGTCTAGTTTGGAGCCGCCAGTGAAGAATTATATACTTCCAGTTTCCGCTGTTGACCTATTTCCCCAGGATTCCCTTGAGCGGATAAGGGTCCGGAAGCCTTTTTCAAAGCAAACAATCAGTATTGTGTAGTCACTATTCGCCAAGTCCTCCTTAAGTGAACTGCCACCCCATACATCAGAATCGGTCTGACTAAACGGTGAAGAGCCCGTGTACCAGCTCTGGTTTTAGACCCCATCTCCTACCGGCATTCCTACATGAGTACAGAGCCATGGTAGACATCTTTATTCTCTCTAAAATATTGGGCTTCCAATTTAGCCTACTGTCCAAAATTCTTCTCAGAAATCTTGCCTTATCAGTAAAGAACAGTGCCGTGCCTTTTAAGGTAGGAGGGGCAACTACCAGAATTTTATATTTCTTGGTGAAGAGTACAAGCTCTGTTTTGGATGAATTTATCCCAGCCCACATTTGTTAGCCCATTTTGTAATGATTATGAGCGCGTGTTGCATGACTTCCCTAATCGTGCTTAGGTACCTACCCGAGATCACAATCGTCCGAGATCGTCATCTGCATACGCTATCACCCCTATTCCCTCCCACACCGACTTCTTAGCATGCATACTTAGCAGTACGCATGCTAAGAAGTCGCCCAATTACTGGGTTTTATTTTTGCACGTATGTACACGTCAATCAGTCTTTCCAATGTTTTCAACAAAAACGAAGATAGAGTTATAGGTCTTTGGTCCTTTGGGAAGGCCTGTGAATTGTTCCCCGTTTTCGGAATAAAATTCACCCCAACCGTCCATTTCCTAGGAATATAATTCTAATTTAAACACCCCCTGATGATCATATCCAGCCATGGGTGAATGCTCGACGAGTGTTTTTGGAATTCCACTGGAATGATACTGTCCGGGCCTGCCGATTTATAGTCTAAAGCCGTTTAGTGCCCATAGGATCCGGTTTTTGCACACGATTTTCTCCGGACGATAATTTTTACCTATTCCTACCAAGCTCCGTCGACACATCCCCACGACCTGAGAAATGGTTTTCCAACAGAAGTGCCAATGATTCCCCACTAGACGTTGTCCACAGCCCATCTGGTTTAATTAAGTAACTAGGGCTCGTTGGGCTCGTAGATAACATTTTCCTGAGGCGCAAGGTCTCCGAAACACCTTTCATTTTATCACAGAATAGTCTCCAAGACCTCTTCTGCGCCTTCCTTAATTCTTTTTTATACTTTTTAAGGTGCTCCTTATAGGAGTCCCAATCCAGAGCTTCCCTAGAGCCTTTTGCTCTGTTGAATGCATTCCTATAGCCTATACGAAGGATCCCCAAATCCCTGGACCACCATACCGGTTTCTGCTTCCCCTTAGGTATTCTCTGGGGGCAAGCAGTGTCCAAGGACAAGTTACAGGTGCTTATGATTTCATCCACCAGGAAATCCAGCTCCATCTATGTGGCTGGGGGCTTCGGAGCATCGGTCGGTAAGAGTCGTACTAATATTTCCCCGTATTTATTCCAGTTAGTCCTTCTAGGATTCCTGAAGGTTTTCCGGGTAACAGGGTGAATGTCAATATTAAACGTCACGTACCGATGGTCCGAAAAGGAGAGTTCCTTAGCCACCCTCCATTCTTTGACCATATATATAATGGAAAAACAATGAAAAAACTAATGGTAAAAAATTTGATCACTTTAGCTGCTGATGATTCCAGCGATCTTCAATTTACAGTCTCAATTGACTTGATTTTGTGGAATTTCGATATTAGTTCTAGGTCCAAAATATCTGTGGAATTTATCTTTTTAATCAAGTTAAACTGTGGCAGAAGAGATAGTTTGATCTCGCTGCTGTATGTCTTATATTGTACCCCGATACTGTAACACTGTAAATGTATCTCCTTTTTGAATGCTTTTAGAATGTTGTTTCAAATGTATCATCGATTTCATTCTTTCAAATCACGTTGCAAGTTATCCTTGAGCTTACAACGAGGATCCATGTGTTGTAAATAGTGTTGACTACTGTCATTTAAAGTATTTGGCAACTTGTTGTTATTTCGCCATCCTGCTTAAGTAATTGCATTCAGTTTGATGAAATTCTGTTACATTATTGATAACTGCAAGAATATCTGCAAGAATATTCCTCATGAAAGATGAAATCGGTCAATAGTTTGTTGAATTTTTCATATTTTTGATTTATTTTTCGTGATCCTCATGATGTTCATGATGTTCATGATGTTTGTTGGGTGTCTTGGGTGTATTTCAATAGGGTAGGCATTGACCGTTTATAGCTACTTATACATTGGTTTACATTCCAACGTTGTAACTATTTAGAAATCATTAACTGTCTCTAGTTTATCTCCACGCGGTAGCACTTGGGCAACGTTGTCTTGCATGATTAATGTATCACTACGGCTGAACTTCTAGAGGCGAGTGTAATAACACTATAAACAACAAAACGCAACGGATAAAACCAACTTAATACCCTAGGTTGCAGACCTGATGTTCAGGAAAATCCACTTTCTTCAGAGGTCGGTCCCATAGATTCTATAGGGGAAGCCAAACATTGCTACAAAATTATACCAACGATCAAAAGAGTTACGAGGAACAATTTTCATTCCGAAGGAGCTCTATTACAATCAGATCACCAAACAATAAAATATTTGAAAAAAAATGCAGCCTTCAATGAAAAAGGAACTTCATTATCAGAACAAATGCCGAGTGCATCAACAAATATTATAAGCAGTGAGGACCTGTTAAACAAATTTATAAAATGGTGAAACTAATCATTCAGCTGAGCAATGAAGTTGTTGAACTTAAGAGAGAGAACTCTACACTAAAAGAAAGGGGTAAAAATAGCAAAGCTGAGGATTCAGCGCGAGTTAATAATCTGGCTTCAAACAATATTCAGCCATCATCCAGTCAATATGCTCATTCAAATAATCCCAACTGGTTGCTGCTCCAATTTCTAGTCTATAAACAGAATAATAGATTAAATGTTCTGAGTCAAGAAGAGTATTGCACAGATGTGGAAGAACTGGAAAACACCCAGCTGAAATCAGGGAACAAATCAAGGAAAAAAGAAAGGCAAGGATAATATGGCATATCACCAGAAATCTTACTGACAAGACAACTTTCAATCGAATAAGTAACAAAGTCAATAGGCTAATCAAAAGCTTCAAACAGGAATGCTTTGACAACTACTTAAGCAGCCCAGAAATGGATAAGGACTACTCGTTTTGGAAAGCAACCAGAACAGTTAATTGACCTATAGTTCAGTACCACCTATAAGAAATGCTCAAGGCAGTTGGGTTCCACAAGACAAAGAAAAAGCGGAACTCTTTGCTCAACACCTAGGAACAGTGTTTCAACCCCATGGCATTCAGTCCAACATTGACGTAACACCTGTTTACCAACCAAATCAGGGTTTTAAAAGGGTTATGTCAGTGAAAAATGCTGAAGAAATTGACAAAAGTCTGAACCAAAAAAAGGCACCGGAAATTGGTGAAATATCACCGGGTCTATTCAAAGAACTTCCACGTAAAGCAATTATCATGATCACATACTTATTTAATGTCTGTATGAGATTGAAGTATGTCCTCAAATCTTTCAAAACGACACAAATAATTATGCTGAAGAAACCAGGTAAACCAGATGAAGAAGTAACATCATACAGACCAATTTCACTGTTTCCGACCTTATCAAAGCTGTTTGAAAAACTGCTACTAAAACGTCTAAAGCAAATGGTAAAGGTTCCTGATTTTCAATTTGGATTCGAATAACTTCGGTAATTGAACAAGCGTTAGAAGAAAATAAATATTGCTCGCCGTATTTCTGGATGTATCCCAGGCCTTTGATATGGTTTGGCACAAGAGATTGACATTCAAGATGAGCAAAATGCTACCGCATAACATATTCAAACGCTAGCATGTGATTCGCAGGGAAGCGTATTGGGACCCATCTTTTATACCTTCTTTACACTGCAGATGTACCTACAACGAATAAAACTTTCATCGGCACGTCCGCTGACGACACTGTAATTACGTCAGTAGACGAATCACAGCCAATTGCAGTGGAAAATCTTCAACGAGCAATGAACAATGTTACTGACTGGAAAATCATGCTTAATGAGCTCAAATTAACCCTTGTGACATTTACGCTCCGACACAAAAATAACAGTCTACACATCTACCTCAATGGTTGCACCACATAGATGTTGCACAGGCTGAATCGGCTAAAAACCTTAGTCTGCATTTAGATTCAAGGCTCAACTGAAAACATCACGTGATACAAAAATCTGAACAGATACGGTTAAAACAACGTCAAATGTACTCGTTAATTGGGCATCATTCCAAAATGAACCCTGTATTGCAAAAGACGGATGTATGGTGCTCAGCTATAGGGCTGTACTTATAAATACAAAAGAGACATTATACAACGTAGTCAAAACTAATTTCTGAGAATGATCACCAACGCCTACCGCTTTGTGACTAACAGGAAAATACACAATGATTTAGAAATACAATTGATAGACGACGTTATCTGGGAATGTGCCATAAATCATGAGAAGGGACTTCTAACCCACACCAACGTAGAGGCCGTACAATAACTGGACAATACAAACGAACTAAGGCGGCTCAAACGAATCAAACCACATGAACTAACCGTATAAATATTATATCTCAAAAGAACTGGGCACTGGTCCAGCAGACCCACATAGCAAAAGGTTTGATTTAGTGAACGCTTCGGTTCTCATCTATAAAGTATTCATCTGTACTCATCTGATGCTTCCAGGCATTTTAAGCGTCGTTTAGGACGGCTCTGCATCTTCGTTTTGCAGCTTATTTTGTGTGACTATAATTTCTTTATAAAAGCTCCTCATTGTGCTGAATTATCTGGTTGTTTCCTGTCTGGTCACTTCTGCGCAGAATTGACTTAAGAACAATTTTACTCACATTGTCATAGGGAATAGGACATTCAGTCAACATGCGAGAAGGCAGGGTCTGAAAAATTATGGTTTCAGCCCAAGCTACACGGACAAAGAAGAGTATGTTGCTTAATAAGAGTATAAGGGAAGTATAAGATACTATATTGTATCACAATATAGTTATATCAGTCTAAGCGTACAGGGCCAGTCTCTTACCTTACCATACCTAACCAATTCTTTACCTAGATATGCTTAAGCTAACATTTTTCCTGTTTTTGGAAACCAAATAAAAATGATTTTAACAAACATTGAAAATAGGCATTCGATTCAGAGAGCTAACTGTTAAAGCCAATCAATGTGTAGTTTTGTGAGCATTTACATAAGAAATATTTGATCGGGTCTAGGTAACAATTTCATGTACAGACATGAAACTGTTGACTGTGGCTAAGGCTGCGGGTATTAATTATAAAGGTACCAAGATCAAATTCTAATAGCCGATTGCAATGAAAACAATTATGATCTGCTGTTAATGTTCAAATGATTGGTCTCAATTATCTTTCATGCCAATGCAGAGTGTCTCCTTTTTTCAAAAACCTTCCAAAATCTTATGAATACCGTGCAGTCTGGTCTGAATGGTCTAAAATGGTCTTTGGTACCGAAAAGGCATTCTTCATTCAACATGGAAGATTTTACTGTTGCTGTCCCTATACCAAATCAGGACGCCGAGATTATTCCTGATACTTTTATTAAAAATTTTATATGAATTTATGGTTGCCCAGAATCAATGTTAACTGATCAGGGCGCTAAATGTATGAGGAGGCCTGGATTAACTATTAAGAAATATATAAGAACGAGCTTAGGGAACTACTATTTTTTAATTTTTCTGAACTACTCTGCATTCTGGCGTCTCTTACCAGCAACTCCAGGGTGCCTCTGTTCACCTGTAATCAATAAAGGTTCCCTAAGAACAAAATCTATTAATAAACTAATTTCTTCAGGCCGTAGGCTGTAACAGATGGCATTGGTTTTTACCGGTAAATTACAAATTAATTATTTCACCTTCATGCTGCTAAAATTTATTAAGAGTACTATTGATTTGACTCAAAACTTTAAAATGAATACAAATTAGATTTAAACAAAATTGATTAAAGATTACAAATCAATTAGATTAACCGTTGTATGACAAATACCTATTACACTTTTGAGATGTTATATTGAAAAATTTCCAAAGAGTCAGTCAAGCCTTACAAAACGAGAAAGTGGCACTAGAAACAAGCGCAGATCTATACAAATCGCTAGCTTATCAGCTTTACGGGATAAATTCGACAAATATGAAGCCATTTCAAAGCGCCGTTTATGTTGTTGTTTTAAATATGTATAGGCTCCAATTAATTAAAAAAAAAACCAATACATCCGCTTTCCATCATAGAAGTTCTAGCGGGTACTAACCTTATTACTTACATAATGTTTTGGAACGTTCACTACGAATATTTGCGGCATTCCATCGATACAAATTAAAAACGGAATGGTTTGGGATTTCTTCATTAGATAATCCATGTTTGTTTACAATACCAAACTTCAATCACCCACAAAATGAATGCCTTCTAAACTCGAGTTTTGTACACTACCTAATTTATCTCTTCCATTCCATAACATAATGTCTTTTAATCTAAAATGAATTCCAAAACATATTTTGGCCTTGATTCAATAAAATGTACTATCTTCGTGGGTGAATAAAAGCTTAGTTAAAGCATGAGAAAAAGAAAAGCAAAATGAGATAGGACCGTATTATAAGATAATAGAAATTGTAAGTCTTATAAATTCTAAGCTTGGATTGGGAAGAAAGTCAAAAATTAAACTTCATAAGTTCGATTATTAAACTTCATAAAACGCAACTGACTGGTGCAAAGTAAAATAGAAATACCTACCACTTTCAATCAAACGTACTCCAAAAACGTCCGCATCGCATATATTTCTCACGTTTGACATTACACTGAATACGACCGACTATACACTCTATGATGTAATCCTATATTTACGCAAATCGGCAAATTACTTTCGTTGAAATTTTATTATTCAAAGCACCTCTCCGCAAAATTACTTATTAATATGCGTGATCTGAATAAAAAAAATTAACAGATTTTAAGATCTGTTAAAATTCTTCATACTCTAGACTCATCTATGTAGAATGATGTAAGCCCAAGTTCAATCCATGGTATAGCTTTAGGCATGCTTTGAATTTGAATACTCGTAAATGTATAAAGTTAGCAGATATTAAGTTACACACACAAAGGTTTTTACTAAAAAATCATCGTAAAACTTTATTTGTTGTTTTAATACAATCACTGAATAATTTCACAGAAATAAATATTATCACTGTTTGAAATTTAATAATAATAATAGCCTGATATAGATTTCGATTTGCGTCTAGAAAAACACTCCACCTGCAATACCGAAACGGCGTCCAAAACCTCCGCCGTATCCTCCATGTCCGTGATGATTACCACCATATCCACCGTATCCACCATATCCACCGTATCCACCATAACCTCCAGATCCACCATAGCCTCCGTATCCACCATAACCTCCATATCCACCATAACCGCCATATCCTTGTCTACGTATTCCATTATATCCACCATAGCCTCCATATCCACCATAGCCGCCTCCATAACCGCCGCCATAGCCACCACCACCATACCCTCCATATCCCCTAGATCCACCATAGCCTCCATAACCGCCACCTAATCCACCATAACCGCCACCTAATCCACCATAACCGCCCCAGAACGTTGCATCCGTCTTAAGCGTTTCATCTTTAGCATCTTCACCTTCAACGTCCAAATCAACAGTTTCGGGCTCCACCGATTTTAGACCCTCTTCAATTTGTTCAGGCACTGGACCAGCACTAATTACTCCAGCCAGTATGACCAACACACCAATCTGTAAATTAAATTAACACTTTTTTTTTTAATAATCGTATGGTTGGTAATTGTTCTATTTTCTTAAAAACTTCATGACACATAATCTATCCACATAACTTCCATAATCTATCCACTATAAATTGTATCAAACTTACAGCAAGTAAAAATTTCATTTTTGTTGTTTTACACACAGGTGAGATTTTTTTTTTTTTATAAGTATAGATAGCTAAGTTGTCAACACGGTAACTAAACTAATAATGCAAAATAGGTAATGAACTTGTCTCATTTATATACAAAACTGATTTACCAATCTTCGTTTTCTTATTCTTGTTCTTAATTTAATTCTTAGCGTTTACGTTTACGTTTTTTTTTTTTTATTTAACCGTGGTAGTGATTTTTAGATGCTTTCATATGAACTGGATTTTTAGTGAATTGTTGAATCATAAAAATAATCGACTTTATAGGTTATTGCTCTTACCGTATATTGAACTTGATCTTCTGGTTGTTCTATATTCTGAGGAGGGATCTCTGTGCCTCCGAAATAACGTTTCTTTTCATCGAGGTCGCAAAGTATTTTTCGTAAAGGTATCGACAACACAAAGAGGTTTAGTCACGAAGAGAATTATTCACACTGATCGTGTGGTCTTTTGTCGGGCACGTCCTCGGAGCAATCTACATCGGCTGTAGCAGGAGTTACAAAAACTAAATAACCCATTAGGCAAGATAGCAACGTAACAAACCCTTAATATGCGCCGACTAATTATTTACGATAAACATAATTCACCGACTTTCCATATAGACACAGGAGCCGATCTAGTTTTATCGACTGCGTGAACGGTATACTGCAAAAAATAAGCAACTGAGCTGTCAATCAATGCACGACCATCCGAGTTCACACGCCAATTCCTATCCATTACCTGATCAACAACAGCTATGGCACGCTGTTAAAAAATTAGCATTCCCTAACAGTACAGCCAAATTTACAGCATTTACCTAATTTCAGTATATGGTGGAATTAAGGATTAGCCGACCGTTTCTTTTCCTCTACATATGATCAAGAAAATAGATCTAGGTATGAGGCCGTGTGGGGATTACAGTCAGTTACAATACCTGATTGGTGTCTGATTCGCTCACACACTGCACAATTTACTCCAGCATAGATATAGTCAGAGCATAACATTTAATTCCCGCTGCACTCGAATATGTACATAAAACGGCAATAACAACTCCATATGGCCTCTTCGAATTCATACGAATGCCATTTGGACTGTGAAATGCCGCACAAACATTTCAAAGATTTATAAATCAAGTCGTTCAAGATTTAAATTTCCTTTTTGTCTAAATCAACGACATTCTAGTGGCATTGAAAAATGAGGAACAAACTATCGAGTTATCGAGATGGTAAACTATTACCCCCGATTTATTTCTGAACTTGCCGAAATTTTGGCTGGGATTTATACACACTTGGCCTCTTTACTGAACGACACATTCATTAAATTAAAAACAGAATTGGCCAACGTAACGTTTCTGGCGCATCCACTAACGCAAAATTCAGTGTAATTACGGATCTATCCCACACTGCCTTCGACGGAGTGTTACAACAATTCAATAATGATTGTTGAGACGCGCTGGGATTCTTTTTGAAAAAACTGTCGGATGCTGAAAAGAAATATTCAGCATTCGATTGGGGGATACTTGCAATTTATCTATCTATTAAGCATTTCAGATATTTTGTCGAATATAGGCCTCTGACAGTGACGGTCGATACGATTGTTGACATTAATAAAATTATCTTAGCCCAAAAAGCAGCCTTAGAACTTCAAAATTTACTTTCTGGTTCCAATCGCCACGCTAGTTCCAACATAAAACTAGAGCTTTCAAGTTACCTGGATTAGAAATTTACTGCGAAACGTCGATGGGTACGTATCGCCTATGGGAACCGCTCAGAACAGGACATTTTAAAACTGGATATTTCAAAATAGGATTTGACAAAACGAGATAAGGTACAAAACGAGATATGGTACAAAACTGGATATCTCAAAATAGGTTATTTCGACATGAGATTTAAACTTAAAATGATTTTTTAGAAAAGTTCTGGAATATGGCCAGTTAGGAAGGAACTCGGCGAGTTCTTAACCGATTTTGATGAAATTCGATATGTAGGATAAAAATGGGATTTAAAATGGTTTTTTGGGAAAGTTCTGGAATATGGCCAGTTAGGAAGGAACTTGGTGAGTTCTTAACCGATTTTGATGAAATTCGATATGTAGGATGACTCTCCAACAAAAATTTGTTGTACAACAATTTTTCATAATGGAATATAGACTTAAACAATTACAATCCAGATTTAATTAAAATTGTGAACTGGTAATAAGGATAAACAACAGTGTATGGGTCTAATTAGGCAATTGCGTTCTACATTGCAAAGTATTTGTCCAAAAGAGAACCGATAAAATAAGATACGGGAGTAGCAAAGGCTATCCAACAAATAAAACGCGAGTCAGTCATATCTCGTCGACTTTTCCGATTTTTAATGAAAATTCTTCACGAAAGGCAATTATCACCTCCCAAATGAGCCTATCGATTATGTCACTTACCGTTCCATAATAGGTTTCAAAGTGTTGTGATTCAATGAACAAAGACGAGCAACTAGATACTGAAGTAATTTCTTCCAAAGGTATACGAGAAGCGTCCGTTACAGCACCTAAATCATGACCTCTTAAGAATGAGTTTAACATTTTGCAAAGCTCTTCGAAGCCTTCTATCAAAAATCCTAGATGCAACAGAGGAAAGTCTTGATCAAGAAGAAAATGAAATAGCGACGAGAACCCTTCAACATTTGATTACAATGCTATAGATAGTACTAGAATTGCAGTGATATTAAATATTTCGAATTGAAAGCTACTCGAGGCCCATGATCAAATTATTAATGCAACTCGTATAACCTGGAAAACAATAATTTAAAGTCTAGCATACCTAAGAGCATTAATAAAAGTGTGGGAAAAGTTGCAAACTGAAAATTCGGCAAAAAATAATGTTGCGATTTAACATTGATGTGGTGAAAGATCTCGTCAATGGAAACATTGGTTTCATTTCTGAAATAATTTTGCCTCATTTCCGTCGTGACCAAACATATGACACTGATACTCCGTCAATTAGAGTAAACTTTAGCCAAGATGGCGAACATGTAATTAAGCCTATAGTAAAATTCTCCGCCAATTACAGTTGAAGGCACTGTTGAAAGGCGTATGTTGCCAGTAATTCTAAGTTGAGCGTCGAATAAAATCGCTAAATCGATTTCAGATTGAGAATATCGACTGCTCAAAGCTATTGAACGACTCCTTGAAACATTGACGCATTGATCGGATTGAATCGAAACATCTCCACCGCAAGATTCTTTGGGCGGCGGCGTGTTTGTATAGAAAGTACGGAGCACTCTGACCTAGAAAGCGTCAAGCACCAAAAAATAAAATGTCCTATGCACTCACTGGCACTGATAAGCACAGTTGTTCCAGTACTTGAGCCAAACATTCCGAATTCGTCAAAAAAGGGGAAAAGAACTCAATGGAAACCAATTCGGGTTGTCGCAGAAAACAACCTATTGTTGGCAAGCAAGTTTCTTTTGCTAAAAGCGAAGAAGTTAAATGCAGAGTGGGGGAGGTGATCAATTTTAGCATCGCTTCAAGAGACGCGTCAAACTCGGAAAAACTTGAAAATATCAAAAACGCAATTATGACTCAAAATAAAATAATCGAAGTTTGGTTTCAAACAAGGCCCAGAAACAATGCATAGGGTTGCACATAGGGTCATCGCCCAAGATAAGATTATCGATATAATCTGCATACAGGAACCTTACATGGTTAAAGGAAGAGTTGGCAGACTGGCAACTTCAACAAGAGTTGTCACTGGTGACAGCGGAAAGGCTGACATATGGGCCTTTAATCATGACATTGAAGAAAGGTTGGAAAAGTCTAGAGCTTAGTGCATCATTCATTGAGGTATTAAGGGAGCATTGCAAAGTAGCATCCTACCTAAAAAATGTCCACTTAAGCGAAACGGGCAGCTGTGAGTGTGGCCATGCAATACATCACTAGGCGCTGCAATGAAGCGAAGAAGATGAAGTTGACCCAACTAAATCTTAATCACTGTGAAGCTCCGCAAGACCTTCTACAGCACACATTACGTGATTTGAACGCAGACTTTGAACGCAGACTTCGAACAATGAAGACAATTTTTCTCAAATCGAGCTGCTGTTTGGGTTTGAGGGAAGTTACATTTTCAAAAAAATGCTAGCGGTGCTGAATCTTGTTTGTAAGAAGTAAGATCGATGGTATCTATATCTAAAGCTGCTATGCACATTTCAATGCAACCATAGGCCGTTTAATGAGGAAGCCGAGCTACTCAAAATAAAGGCTACTGGAAGCTTTCCATTACTTCCAGTGGTAATGTTGAAATGCAATGTTGTTGTTGTCCAAACTGCTGGTAAAATAGTAGAGAGGTTCATAAGTGAAAGATTGCCGAAGGGCACTAGGAACAAGAGAGACCTATCTAAAAATCAATATTTAGAATATAGAAATCTTAAGATGCGCTCGATGCATATTAAGATGCATATTCGATGTTAAAAATGCCTTTAACTCGACTAGGAGAAAGTGCATATTAAACGCGCTACTAATTATAGAAATTCCCAAGTATTTAACAATGCTAATTACTTTAGAAATGAAGGCTCAAATGGCTAACATATAATCACGGAAGACTACCACAAGGATCGCCAACGTTTTGGAACGTCATGTATGACGACATTTTTAATCTGCTCGTCGTTCAGAAATTGGAGTTAGGGTTTAGTCGGTATAAATATGCCATCCTCTTGCAAGATTATCATGGACTTTTGTAAGGTTTTTAAATATTCGCTCGTTCACTAAAAAAAATTAAATTTTAATGCTTGAATTAGTAGAGCAGGATCTTAGAACACTTATCGTCATATCGGCTCAAACAGCTTGCATCAAGTGATTAACAATAAGAGATATCGTTTTGTTGAGCTTACTATCATATATAATCTAGTCATCCCAAGCTCATTTTTCCCTCATAAAAGAATTTAAAAAAGTAACGTGGAGATCGAATGATGATCTTAAGGAGACACTTTTCTTTTTAGAGTGGCCGACATATGGATAGCATTCATTTTTCAATATAAGTGAAAATATCATTAAGATTTAATAGACAAGCCAGAAAGACCGTACGCTGCATAATGTCGATGAATTAATGATTCACAGGAAAGCTACTACACGCAGAATACTTAGAATACTTAGAATGGCCAGTTCGCCCTTAAGATCCATTCCAAAACATTGACGCCCATGCGCTAAGGTCTAGCATTTGTTTTGCTATAAAGCCTGGATTTTCGTCCTAGATTTACCGCCATTAGAAACGGAAATAGTGTACATCCTAATTAAACCTACTTAATATAGGAATGACGATGTAACTGCAATCAGAACCATCGCACTGTCATAGGTGTGGAGAATTTCGTTCTTCACAAAAAGTAGAACAGGTAGAAACAGTTGTTGATAAGTAAAAGAATGGCACAGCTCCGAGTCTCGATGGTAGGGACGCAGAGCTCGTTAAAAATGAAATGGCAAAACTATAACCTCGACTCTACGATTTAATTTCCATAAGAATAAGAAGAACTACTAAATAAAGAAGATAGGAAACCGTAAGATTTTGTAAAAAATGAGAAATACTACGTGAGCAACACTACAAATAAAAAGCGAGCTGGTCAAATGAATTTTTTTGCAGACTAGTAATATATCAGAGCTGCTTACGAGATTACAACAAGCTATATGCGGCAAGAGTACGATGTCCATGTATTTTTGCTCGCACCAACCACTTCGACAGAGTCATTGATTCAGGCGTTATCAGACCTGAATAATGAGGATGACGTAAACAATTTAGTATCCACCAACGTGCCGAGCACCATCGGCAGTAGTGGAGGAAAAGACATGTTTGAGATCTACTAAGCAGGAAGCAGATAACAATATGAGGACTGTACTTAACGCGTTATTCCGCATTTATGAAAAATTTCGCCAACAAGCTTAGAGGGACGTGAAAACACACGAGGACGTCGTGAAAGGTCGCGTACAGGATTTTCATCAGGAGTTAGAGACAAAAATTTAAGAAATTGAAATACGAATCGAAAGTTGTAGTCTTGGCCCTACGATAAAAAGCAGTAGATGTGTTGCAAATATTATGCAAAATTCAGCTGCATAATAAAACGACAAACACTTGGAAAAAGCCTTCAAGACCTGGAATGTGACATCACAAAGTTATCCTGACAAACATATGTAAAAGTACCAACGGATGTTTTTAACGGACTGACGGTGAATGTTGTCACTAATGTAGTGAGAGATAACCATCTTACCTAAGAATGGACGCCAAACGGGATAGATGAATATTAATAAATGGAATACAGAGATTTTTGTTCGCATACGAGTGATTTTATTGGTGACGCTAGTCACATGGTTTATATGTGTTGATTTGATTGGTTACTATGCGGATATTTTTTATATTTTATATCCGCAAACTTACTTTCGGCTTTAACATGTGGTTTAAACTCGAAGGTAATTGTGAAGTGTCGAAATTCTGTTTTTGATAGTCCAGAATTTTAATTAATTTTACGACTGATATTATTATTTATTATGTATATTATAAAATTATGTATATTATTTTATAGGTTTTCATTCTTGTACAATTATCTTCCAAATGATTATACATTTTTCAAAAATTTTTACAGTTTATTTTTATTCTAATTGTTTTCTATTGGTTGGTTTTTAGTTTTCGTACAAACCAGGAATCACAAGAAAACGTAGCTCATGTTGAACTATAAAGTTCTGCAATGAGAAAGCGCAATATTAAAATCTTGTTAGCAGCAGCATTATGGAAAACCACCGTTCTAATGATATATGAACGCTCTATGGGAACATGTGATGCCCTACAAATAATTCATATTTTTCTAAATCTAGCAAAAATTTTTGGTGCTTTTGAATTAACAAGAATTTGGCGTGCGAAAGTAATTCTATTTGGTTGAAATCCACTTGCTGGGATGTTGGTTGCTTCAAGCGAATTTCTCTAAATGGATTATTGAGGGTTTTCTAGATTAACATAATCTAGGTCTTATTGTCCAGTTTCTTAAATTCTAACGGAATTAATTTTACGTCCCATGTGGTTAATTTTTATGACTACCTTTTTATGAGTTTACTCGATTGAAATTTCATCGATATTTCGATGTTGACTGGCTAGTGTCACACCATGACGTTTAAGTTGGGAGCAGCTCAATTAAAATAACCCGTATATCTTGGTTGACGTACGAATAATGCCTTTGAACAGTATAATCTACAAATCTAACCTTTCAACAGGTTGAATTGTTCTACCGTGTCTTGTTATCCGTAGTTCTTTTTGCTTCGTAGTTGATTCTGTTTTAGTTCTCGTTCTACTAATAGTTGTCGCTATTAATGTGGTACTAGTTTGGTCGTTATTTTCATGTTGGGCTTGGTTATCACTGAGTTTGGCATTTGTTTCGATTTTCCTTTTAATGGGCTTTGCTATATTCGTGTGAAGATGATGATAGTTACGGCGATAAAATTTGCCTTCATCTGACCTGACGATTACTGACCTTTGCTCCAATTCTTTAGTAATTTAATCACCGATCCATTCTCTAGGCACTATCTTCATTCTAATGCTATCGTTTATTTTAAGTTCTGGTAAGTTTTTTGTCGTCTGCATAGACTTTCTCTTTCTGCCGTAATTTCGCTATATTATCTTTATGTCTGATTTTTGGTTGTAACAAGTTAGAGCCTATTGGACATATCGTTTTTGTTATTCTAGACATCAACCTTTCATTAGGTGAACCCAGTTCCTTATTTCTTGGGATGTTTCCCAGGTTTTGTAATGCTAATAACACATCCGAATTGTTTTTCTGGTATTTCTTTAACAATGATTTGATTGTATGCACTGTTCGTTCTGCGAGGCCATTGGCTCGTGGGTAGTGTGGACTTGATATCTTGGAATTTCTTTTAGTGTTCCAGGCTGTTTGATATTGGATCGTTAAGAAGTTTGACTTACGCTGCATTTTCCAATACATACTCTGTAACATCATTGGTGAGGGTTTTCCAAAAAAACAGTTGACTTGTCTTTCTTAGAGTACTTTGCATCCCTAAATATCCCATGTGCTTAGCATCTAGGATTTTACGTATTTGACTTTTGGGGACTATTTTTTCACCCTTGAATATTATACCCTCGTACGTTGATAGTTCTTCCTCGAATTTCTGGAAATACTTCCAGAATCCCTCTGGGGATTCCTATAATCTTTTCCTATAATCTGGAAATCCATTTAAAATGTATTCCTTCAATACCGATAAGTGTTCATCTGTATCGGTTTCTTGTATCAATGCGGCAGTTGATATTGGTATGACAATGTCTATCTCCAACTCTTCCTCGCTGCTCGTTTCTGTGTTGTTATTTTGGACATCTTGACTTAATAAAGCAGCGATCGGTATGTCTTTTCCTTTGCAATAGATAATTTCTGGATTATACGGATATACTTCCGTATTGCCGCTTGCAATTTTTTCTTGAATATTACCTTCAAAGGCTTATGATCGGTTTCTATTATCAATGATCGTTCATCAACGAATGAATCTCCGTCTCCGTAAGTGCTCTTGAACTGTTTGTTCAAGAACTGCAACTGGATGTCCAATTTGATTCCTTCTTCCGACAAAATATGGCGTAAAATTTTAACTGTTCTCACTTTAAATTTGCACTTATCATTATTTAATTTTGGCCCATTGTCTTGTAACGCTTGTATTACTTGATCCGTCGTTTTTTCTGATTCCTCTTCGGTCGATGCGTATATCAATATGTCGTCCATCGAATATTCGGCATTCGGAATTTTTCCTATTATTCTTTGCATTACTTACAAATTTTCTGGCGCAGAAGCTAAGCCAAATGGTAGCCTCAGGCATGTGTACCTGCCTCAAGGTGTTGCCCAAATGTTAAATATTTCTGGCTTCTTTTTGATACCAGAATTTGCCAAAATCTCTTTTTGCACTCCAGGATTATAAAGAATTATGCTTCTTTTGGTTTTGCCGCTATTCCTTCTAACATAACTAGTGGAGATACTGCTAGTGATGGAGTAGTAATCTTCTTAATTACTCTTAATTTCTCCATATTATCCAACTCAGTTTTTACCTCCTCCCTAATGGCATATGGTATTCTTCTTGGAGGTGTAATTTCAAATTACGCAACATTTGACATGCGTTTAACCATAAAATTGGTATTTTCGTGTGTTTGATGACGCTAAATGTTATGTCAACTTGATTATCTCCTTTTTCGAGTGACAGTTTAGTTTGTCCGATCACTATACGATATTAAATATTTAGTTTGCGAGTTATGAAGTTCTGTTCATAATTAATTCACTAGTTGTACGTCAATTACACTACACTTCATCACCAATATTTTTGTTGTCCATCGCCAATTTTTATTGCTTCTTGTCCGATCCAAGTTAGCAACGTAGCTTTTTGGACATCATCTGATTTTTTATTTAATCCAGATGCTACTGCATAAAACTTAAATGTTTTCTGCCACGTCAACCATGCGTTATCCTCGATCATCAGTGGTTTTGGTGGTCTTAATCCCTTCATTTTAACTTTATTTTATTTATTTTTTCCATTTTTATTTTCACTACGTGATATTTCTTTTTTTAATTTTTTTTTTTAATTTTGATTTATCGTACCCCACTTCTGACACCATGTTACACCATGCGGTTTAGGTTGGGAACAGCTCAATTAAAATATTAATTGGTTCAAGGTTGCCTTTATTTATTCTGACATATCTGTATGAATTCACATGTACTCTTTTATTATACATAGGTTATGGTTACATGTATATACATAACCCTATGTAACAGGTAGTTGGTGTAAAAGGGATGTGGTTTGCTGTTCAACTTCAGGGAAACTGAAAATTGTAGATATCTGAGAGTCTGTTGTTATCGTAGATGTCGGAGGTCCATTTTAACATAATCACATCTCAGTAAGAAGCGATTAATAAGCTTGTTGTTTCTTTTCTTCGTTCAATGAAGTAATCACATGTGAAGGTTCCAATGTAGCTGCTGCCTCGATTTTTTCCTGATTGGTTTCAAATCGGTTCAAAAATCCCTTTAACGTGTGAATCTTTGCTTATCAAGATATTTTTTTATTTTTATTTCTGATTCATCCTTCTTGTAGTTTTTCCGCAGAGTCTCTAGATTCTTGGAGATGATTTCTGTAGTGATTTGTAGAGCTTTATTATAGTTTGCACCTTAAATGTCTCACAATAATCTACAACAATCTTGTAAAACCAGTGGACGTCTTGCACTCTATAAGTTGGTAGATCCCCATGATATGATTTTGGATTCTTGGGTTGTGCTTTATACATTTGACACATTTGTTGACTATGGCTCCTGGATTAGTTTATCGGTCTTATTTCGAAGACTTTGCTCTATCTGATAATTTGTGCAGTGATATGCAGTGTTTCTTATGGCAGCGTTATAACCTTCGTTCAAACAATTTAATCATCTATTGCTTCTTAGAATTTCTTCAAACTTCTCGTTTGTTGTCAAACTATCATAAGTGTCACATGTGTATAATCGGTGTCAATCACTTTTGCTTATAGAACAAAAGTGTCTCGTTGTTGCTTCTACTGCATTTAAATGTTCGAGTAATTTGAGCTTCCAAATGGACTCATCCAACAAATTAATTAATTTTCTAATATTAGTGGCATTCGGACCGAGATAGTCTTTAATGAAGGCTTTGACTAAAAAGAGTTGTAGGTAGTATCTCTGTATAAGCTTCATTATATGCCATTAGCTTCATTATGTGCCGAATAATTAACGCCGCTTCTCCCGTGAGAACTCATTTAGGCTCTAGAAAAAAGCCAACACCATCATAACCGTGTTCATATCGACAATATAGCAATATATAGACTTTGAACACTCCCAATTATTGGCCATAGAGTTCCTTGCAACGAGTTCCAAATCATAATTTTTCAATTTACAGTGAGGTTGGATCACGATCAATAACGGCTAATGTAGATGTTGCCATCAATTTTCCAAATATCCATACAAAAACGTTATGCATAGATCTATTACCAAATTATACAACAACTACCAAACCACTAAGTGAAGTGCATACCTGCATTTATATAGAATCAATATTAGTTTACGTAAAGATATCAACCGTGATCTAATATTTACACGAAGATAAAACGTCTTACCCACGATCGTATCAGACATTTAGACAAGAACATTGCGTGTGCTCACATATCCCATAGAGAAGGGTGCAAATCATCGTGAAGATGCCATTCACTTACGAGTTAAACAGTTTAGAAATCGATTCGTACTGTTTCATCGACGAGAATGGCATTGAAAAATCAATCAATGGTGAACTAATCGTCGACAATACAACGAATTTCTCGTTCAATTCGAATTATGGACAAATTCTAGTTGGTGAGTAAAATAATGGCAATGATGAACGTTATGCTACTTCGATAACTCGTTTGTTTGTTTGCAGACCAAATTAGCCAGCTGCAACACAATAATAAAAAATTAATCGAAATCGAACAGCGCTACAAACTTTTTATCAGCAATTTAATGGATACGCTTGAAAAACGTGACCGAACTATTGGCGAACTAGAATTGAAGATAAATAAGAATTCGTTGAATTTTGTGAAGTTGCAACAGTTTCTAAAATCTAAATTAACCGAAATGGAAATGTACAAACAAAAATATTTGCGTGAAAAATTTTTGAATCAAAATCGGCGGCAATCTGCGTCGGCGACACACGAAGATGTGGAATACTGTGATATAGTAAAGGATTTGCACGGAATTTCTAATGGCGTCGTAATTGATGAATGTCACGACGAAATTTAGAAAAAAAATACAAATCGATCTTTTTAGTATATTTTTTATATTCACATAACCGTACAATTATCGTTACGCTTCGTGTGGCGATCCGCTTCCAACAATCGGCCATCCCTACACTGAGCATATTTAAGTTGTGTCAGTATTGTTTCACGATCGCCCGCAAGTGCTATCCTATCTTCACGCTCTTTCTCAAAATCAATTTGCCAATTGGCCAACTGAACTTGTAGTACAGATATTTGATCGTTTAACTCATCGTTTACATCACGTTGGTGTGTCAGTTCTAATTTTAATCGTTCGATTTCTTGGTCCTGATAGCACATTTGTTCGTTGGCTTCGGACGACTGAACTTCATACGATACATTTTCAGCCAACAGCAACGAATTTTGGTCTTGTAACGCTTTAAGTTGTGCTTTAAGTTGTGCCTCGTTGTCATTCGAATGATTTATGACCGACGGTCGATTTTCTAGCGCTTCGATTTCGGTTGTCAACTCGGTTATGTTTTGAACTTTTTGGGCTAAATTATAACGTAATTCGGCATTTTGATTTTCCAAATATGCCGTATTCATTTCGGTGTGTTTCTCTAAAAATTCATCGTGAGTTTTCTGTAAATTGGCCAATTTTGTTTCGAGCTCGGTGATTTGTATTTTTAGCAATGTATGTCCCCCATCGTCGTCATGTTCATTGTTTAATGTTGTAGGAATTATTGCTGCGGTTTGATGAACCAACTGTAAATTGTTTTGTTGAGGTATTTGAAGTTCGTCATGTGGCTGGCCGAACGTGTATATTAAGCTGTCAAGAATGTCATCGGTATCTGAAATTACATTTTTTGTTTTTATTTAACACATTTCAGAACATTAAAATTTAACGGTTATGATATGAAGACATAATTTTAAAAATTATAAATCTTAATCGATCAAACTTTGATACTTAAATGACTGTAAATACTTCAAAGTGTTGGCGACAAATTAAAAATTTATTTCCTTTTAATAGTTGAAAAATTTTAATTAGATTTTTTAGAACGTCGTTACTTTTTACCATTAAATTGGTACATAAAGTTGTATTAGATTGCCAGTTTTTCGTATTACTGTATAAAAGTCTAGTAGAAGCAAAGAGTGGTTCTTTATTTTAAGGAGCTAACGTCATCAAAATATGACCATGCCAGCCAGTATTTTCACTGTCCCTTAGCATCCTCAGCATCGTTATTAGTTTAAACTCCTGATTTATAAATTCAAAAGATCTCGGTTGCATATGCCACAAATTAAAAACTTCCAAGACCCAGAAATTAAGTGGTGGTTAGCCCATCAAACCGAAAAATTTATGCCACAAAACGAAAACTTCCAAAGTCTAGAAATTACGTGACCGTTACCTCTTCAAAACTTACAAAAATATGCCACAGAACAAAACTTCCAAGACCCAGAAATTACGTGACCGTTACTCCTTCAAAACTTACAAAAATATGCCACAAAACGAAAACTTCCAAGAACTAGAAATTAAGTGATGGTTAGCCCATCAAGCCGACAAATTTATGCCACAAAATGAAAACTTCCAAGACCCAGCAATTACGTGACCGTTACTCCTTCAATACTTAAAAAAATATGCCACAGAACAAAACTTCCAAGACCTAGAAATTAAGTGATGATTAGCCCATCAAGCCGACAAATTTATGCCACAAAACGATACCTTCCAAAACCCAGAAATTACATGACCATTACTCCTTCAAAACTTACAAAAATATACCACAGAACAAAACTTCCAAGACCCAGAAATTAAGTTATGGTTAACCCATGAAGCCGACAGATTTATGCCACAAAACAAAAACTTCCAAGACCCAGAAATTACGTGACCGTTACTCCTTTAAAATTTACAAAAATAAGCCACAGAATAAAACGTTCAAGACCCAGAAAATAAGTGGTGGTTATAGTCCATCAAGCTGTCAAATTTGTCACAAAATGAAAACTTTCAAACCCCAGAAATTACGTGACCAGTACCCCTTCAAAACTGACAAAAATGTGCCACAGAACAAAACTTCCAAGACCCAGAAATTACGTAACCGTTATTCCTTTAAAACTTACAAAAATATGCCCCAAAATAAAAACTTTCAAGACCCAGAAATTACGTGAACGCTACCCCTTTAAAACTTACAAAAATATGCCACAAAACGAAAACTTCTAAAACCCAGAAATTAGATGATGGTTGGCCCGTAAAACTGAGATTCAACTAACTTAAAATCAAAAATATTACATTTTCCAGAAGAGTGGTGAGTATTTGGAAAACCATAGCGGTTTTTAAGTAAAAGGGCAACAGCGAACTCTGATGTGAAAATTTTCAACAAAGCTAAGGAATCAGAACAAAGTTACGTCTTCAGACTGTTCCCATGACGTATCTTAAGGTTTTGACAATCTGTAATTTGAGACCCAGTTTTCAGTAAAATGAATAAATTAAGGATGTCGTATTGGCTAGCAAATTTTTACTCTTCCAATTTTGGCCCATTAAACAATAGTTTATAGTAATGATACCCAAAAGGTCTTCATCACCAGAATCTAGTCTTTAATATAAGCAGGAATAGTGATGTACAAAACGATTTTCTTTGTCGGCATTTCAATACAAAACTCCTACATGACTTAAAATCGCAGTAGGTTTAGATTCCATCGGCAAAAACTATAATAATTCAATTTAAACACCCTACAATAATAATACAAAACAGCCTCGCGCCGAGTAAGCGTAACGAATGGATTTAGCAAATTACAGTAGGCTTTTGGATATCCACTCAAACATACAAATGTTCTTATAAACAAAAGTAATATTTACCGATTGTATCACTATTTTGTATGGATGACGTCATCGTTTCTGTCATTAAATCACCAGCTGCTCAATTGATAAGTAATGTAGAAGCATACACAACAATTTTGATAAACTAAAAAATTTGTTAAACTCTTTTCGTCACTTTACCAGACCGACACAACCTCGATTGTCACTTTAAAGGTAATCGCTTCATGGACATAACCACTTTGGTTTACTATTTTCACAATTAACGATTTTATATACTGAAATTTATACTATGGTACGTAAGAAAACGGTTAAAACACTTTGACTAAACGTTTTGACAGTGCACTACAAACTGGTATTGCTTATTTCGGAACATCAAGGTGCGGAATTAAATTATTATTGATAAAACAAAATAATGATAATTTGAAGATAACGGACGATACGTGACTTGGTTTAAATATTTTGTACAGTTAGACCTGATTATATGTGATGTCATCAATGCTAAACTATTAACCTTCACAACACAAAATCATAACATGCAAAAAATTGTTTTGCTAATAATTGTAGTTTCAATGTAATGTGTCTGAATTGAATATTGCTGGCCCAACACCCACACCCATACATGAAAATTTCGTATGGTCCCAAATATTTTGACTGGATTTTTGCACATCCGAATTGAGTTCGCTTAATCGCCACAACATCTCTGCTTTCTCCGCCGATTATAATTTCTCCTGTTCTCAGCCAAGCATCAGCCTTTAAAGAATCAGCCTTTAAAATTCGAAGAAGCTGTTAAAGAATTTAAGAGCATTTTTGGGTGGAAAGAGTCATTATTTTCGCTGTGGGATTTCAGGATTTCAAGGTTCTGCTTTTTGTGCAGGGCCTCGACAAACCACGGGACTCGCTCACATTGGAGAAGCTGCTATCAAAGGTGGACGCACAGTACATGGAAACGGGAGCGGCTGACGGACCACACTCAACACAGAAGTTAAGCTTGCACGAGCTAGTCAATATAGCTGTTCGTCTCACCAGGCTTATAAGTGTCAAAAGCATGGTCGTTCGCCCGGACATAGTTAGATTGGAAATACTAGAAATCCAGAGGATGACACAATGGAACCATAATAAGCAACAGAACTCAGAGCGTCCATTTCGTTCCGAGGAGACAGGTCGTAGCGGTGACTTATCTCCAGAGTTCCCATGTTTATTGTGTGGCGATATTCATTTTCATCGAGATTGTCCATTTAAGGATAAAGAATGCGAAACATGTAACAAGTGCGGAAATAAGAATGGATATTGCCAGTCAGCAGCTCGAGCTAAAGCAAATTTCGATGCAGTCAGGATCACAATATACGCGGAAATCCGTTATGTCGTCAATTAATAACCGCAGAATTAAGTTGCAGCTCGACACGGTATCAGACTGGACAATTACCTCCAACAGCAACTGGGAAGATTTTGGAATGCCTACCATTGACCCAGTATTACGAAAAAGTAATCAGCGCATCTGGGGACCGGCTTGATATAAAAGGAAGGTTCACAGCAAAGCTGAAGTTGTATGACCGCGAGGACGTCGGAGAAGTCTACGTTGCAAACACAGATCTCAATGATTTTGCCACCGATTGGATGCAGCTGCTCGGGCTTTTTGATGTGACATTATTGGCAGTTTGCAGTAGCATTCATGATGAGGGGAGAGTGGCGTCATTAACGAAAGAGGTTGGTGAATTTTCCCTCTGTGTTTGCAGATAGCTGGGGCTGTGTAACAAATTGAATCACTTAAGCCGAGGCCCGGAGTGCGACCATTTTTCTGTCATCAGCATCCTGTTCCATACACAGCTGCAGAGGCTACAATTTCTAGGAGTGATTCAGCTAATTGAATACTCTGAGTCAGCAGCGCCTATTGTGGCTGTCAGCAAGAAAAACGGACGGACACGCTTGACGGCTGACTACTCAACGGAACTCAATGCCGCTCTGGAACCAAACCAATTCCCACTTCCGACACCCGCTAATATTTTTGCAAAGTTTGCAGGGTGCACCGTTTTTAGTATCATTGACCTTTCGGATGCCTTCCTTCAGTTGGAGCTAGATGATGATGTCAAGAAACTCATGGTAATGACTAATGAGTGAAGACACCACCCGAGCTGTTGGACACAATGCTAAGGGTATTCGCACGGTTACAGCATGCCTCGACGATATCATTATGGCTGGGAAGGACGAGCAGGACCATCGATAAAAGCTGTTTTCTGTCTTTAGCGACATCCAGGCACAGTTGGGCGTGTAAATTACACAATGTAATTTACTGGGTTTTTTACATGTAAAATGTATGTAAAATGTAAACGATTATTTTATACATACTGTAAAATATAAATCAACTTTTTCATTACAATTATCGCCATCTGTTACCAAATCTCTTAATTAAAGAAAAATTGACTATATACTACAGTGTAGTGTATTTGTGTTTATTTATTGTGATATTTGTACATATGTATAAATGTAAAATAAAGTGCTACTTTCCTATGATAAGAAATATTTTGACAATGAAATCTTGACACCTGCTATCAATAAATGTAATTTGATGAACGCTTCGTTTTTCGTGAAAGGAGTTAGCATATGGAATCCCTTGAATGGTAACTGCTGGGTTTCAAAAAGAATATTTTTCCCAAATTTAATTATTAATCAATTTATCTAGTATTAATTCTATGGTAAGGTTAGTATAATGGTATGGCTGCAAACTTAGGTTATGAAAAATTATTAATTGTAATTAGAGTAAGAAAAATTAAATTGAATTAATAAAATTCACTACAGTTCCACGCTTAAATTCGATAATCATATTCGCTACCTCTTTACTACACTGGAAATCAAAGGCATAATGCATAGGCATTTTATCGAATGGATAGAATAGGGCTAGTAATTTCAGACATACATTTATTTGATGAGGGTGAGACGGGTAGTGATAATTTGGTTGATTTTGTCCTGTTTGAAATTAATAAAGATTTAAATTTAAAAGCCAGTCAAATGAGTATAGATTCACTTCATTCATTTCACTGCAGAGAATTATTTTATTTATGATTAAACGTCAAATTGCAATTAGTTTTCCACTACATATCGAAAGAAATATGCACTCTTAAAAATATTTTATTTTAGTTTATTCAAATGTAGCTAGATGGCACACACTAGTTGTTTATTTTGTCAAATATAAGAACTAGTTTAAGACGTAAACAGATGGCATTGTAGAAGGATAGGTGATTTTTATAGTCTCAATATAGATAACTAAAAGTTGAAAATTTAAATAAAATGTTTAATTGGATTTTCTAATACAAGTTATTCTTATAAACAAATGTTTGTATCATTTATTCAATATTTTAAATTATTTCTGGACGGATTCTCGTTTTTTAAATATAATTTACATATTTTTGTAATATACACATTTTTTTGTAATTTACGTTATTTACATGTAAAATGGAGAAAACGTTTTTTACATGTAAAACGCCCAACCCTGCATCCAGGTCTTCGGATTCACGCTCTTTTGAGACCCTTGCATAGGCATTTGTACTTAAGAAGTTTCATCGCTCCATTTATGGCCGAAGGTTTGAGCTGGGAACCGATCACCAGCCGTTGTTGCCAGTTTTTGGATCCAAGAAAGGGGGTTCTGTCTATTCAGCAAATCACGTCTACAACGCTTTGCGCTTGTCGTACTTACCTACAATTTTGATCTAAAATTCATTAGCACAAAGAGTTTTACCTACGCAGATTTCATCTCAAGACTTATTAACATGCAACCGAGACCAGGACCAGAGGATGTCATCATCTCAACAATTTGAATTAACCACAACGCGCAATCGACACAGTAAATTTGCTGCCAGTCAAGTTCATGACAATTCAGGCTGAAACGGCAAGATGCGAGGTTCTTAAGGAAGTCACTGGTCTCTTAAGGATGAAGATGTCTGCGCGAAACAAAGTTTACTGGCCTGGAATAGACAACGACATTGAATTATATGTAAAGAAATGTGGCGTTTGCGAGGTCAACTCGAATTCGGTCAGGAAATGCAACCTCCAAGCGTGGCCGATGCCGAAGCGACCATGGTCACGTATTCACATCGATTATGTCGGCCCTGTTAATGGATTTTACTATTGGTCATTGTGGATGCATTTAGTAACTGGCCAGAAGCATTTAAGAAGAACAGCACTGCCTCCGATAAAACCATCAAAAACTTGCAGGAAACATTCGCTCGTCATGGGCTTTGTAACATTATCGCTAGTGATAATGGGCCGCAGTTCACCTCCGACTCTTTCAAGAACGGCATTGACCCCATCACCACTGCTCCGTACCACCCACAGTCGCATGGTCGTGCTAAGCGGTTCGTCAACCTGTTAAAAACTAGTCTGAAAAAATTGAAAGAGGAAGGAAACGTCGACAGGATCTTAAGGAAGTTCCTATTGTGCTATCGCTACACGCCTTCGTACGCACTAGTCACCGTACAAACTGATGACAAGATGTGATATGAAAACAAAGATGTATCTGATCAAACAACCTGAAGAACGACCCGTTATACGTAACTCAAAAATGGAAAAACAGTTCAACGATCATCACCGAAGGGGAAGGATTTTGGTATGAGGCGGAACGAAAGCAGTGAAGGTGCTTAATGTTGTCTCCAATTCTTGTTTTAATTTTTCAAAAAATGTATATGGTCACATATTTTTGAGCCCACATGGCTGTGGGCTACTCCAATGTTTCGTAAATGACTTCTAAGCCACAGCATTCTTGGCTTATCGTAAGAGGTGACTAACCAAACGTTTGATCGCTGGGCTGACTCCCCTTTCTTAAAAAAAATCAACAAAAGAAAATATGAATACCGCTAAAATTTAACCCACGAGAACAGGAATTTAATGAAAATTATGATTTCGCTCATGAAACGGATAGTGTAGCAATCTCTGAGAGAAAAGCCTCTTTTTTTGCAGGCTTAAAAGTCACTATCGACGACTATGGCTCCTCGAAGTAAAGAACAACTTGTCCTCTTCTGGTTATCTAGAATAATACAAAGAGGAAAATTTGAGACCGTAATTGTTGTTAAAACACGCTATATTTGTCCGATTTACACCATTGAAACGTCTGAGAACATTTTATGTTTATTCCATACCATGTTTTACGGTCGAATTGTTCCCAACTGTTTCGCAGAATATCTACAGATTCGTTTTAGTTATCCATCTGCACTTTGCACACCTCAGCCATAGGATTAGCTGAAATGCGAAACATTGGCATCTATCTGCGGTTCAATGTTAACTTTAAATCGAATCTCAATATAAAAAGAGATGTACATATATTTATATAGATGTTTCTATTTACCTAATTATATTTAGGATATACATATCCTCATTTAGGCGTTTAAAAAAAAAAAAACATGTTAATTATAAACTATATAGCTAGTGTCATCTATACATGTCAATTTCACACTAAAAAAAACACTTGTTATGATCAAAATATCAAGCCAATCCATCTCGGCACCTCACTTGCGTCCCAATCACAACGATTATTATTCCAGACACAGCTGTACATGGTGTTCGAGTGCAACATAATTTATAAAATTCTTCGAACAAATCGGACATATAAACGATGGTTGTGATGAAAATTGAAAATCGGCAGGCGCTGTCCGCGGCGGTGATGCCTTAGTGTTATTTGAAGATTTGGTCGGAACGCTAAAACAACAACAAATTATGATTTAGGCCATTCATAGAACTTTTGGAAAACATTTAGAATTACTTATATCTTTTGAGTTCGTCGAGCAACTGTTGATTCCGTTTCTGCGATATTTTCAATTGGGTCAATATTTCTTCACGATTACCGGCTATGGCTGCACGTTCCTGTCTCTCCTTTTCAAAATCTAATTTATAGTCGGCCAAATGTATTTCAAGCACATTAATGCGGGCGATTAATTCATTCGATTTTTTCTTTTCATTTTCCAAATTTCGATTAAGTCGTTCGATTTCGGTCAATTTAGATCGACTACGTTCCTGCGCCTCGGCCAAAAGAACTTCCCGCGCGTGAATTTCACTTTGACATTTAATTTTGAAATCCTCGAGCTCGATATTTTTAGCCAACAATTTCGATGCATTTCGTTCCAGCTCTTTAATTTTGGCCGCGTATTCCTTTAGTTGGCCGACATCAGCGGTCGTTACATTCGTTGAACCACCAAATTTTGCATTGTTCGCCAAGTAAATATTTTGATCTTGTAATTTTTTCATTTCGGCCGACATATTACTTATAATTGCTAGTTTTTCGGAAATCGTTTTTTTAAATTCAAAATTTTCCGTTTCCAGAAAATTTAAATTTACACGAAAATTATCTTGAGACCAATCGCTTTGCGTCGTTAAATTTTCGTTTTTAATTTCTAAATTGTTTATGGTGGCTTTGAGCGAAAGGATTTCACGATCTCGTTCTTCGATACGTTTTGTCGATAGTTCGGCCGCTTCTTGGACTTCATTTTGAAATTTTTGTATTTTAGCATACTGTTGCCGTAATTTTATATTGTTTCGTTTAAGGATTTCTTCTGTGTCTTTGAAACGATTTTGAAGTTCTAGAATTTTCGAATTATCACTATTCAGATCGGACATATACGCATAATCTGTAATGTTCGAAATTTGCATATTTCCCATAATGATTTCAGGTCCAATGTCATTAAAATTGCTAACCATTTTTGAATTGGTCAAACTGGTTCGTTGTGCTTCGGCCGAACCAATCGATGAAGTTTTTAATATACTTGTAGGTCCCACTACTGAACGTATACTATCGCGATTATTTGCAATGACGCTCTCTTGACTAATGTACGAAATGGACGATGAAGTTGTAGCACTTTCGGGCGGCAGCGAATTATGCGGTGTATAATTACTTAGCATACTGTCAGTAATGTTAATCGATTGGGCATCAACACTTATCGCACTATTATCGTTTCTGTAGTTCAGATCATCTTCGGGACTCGGCGATATTCGGATAATATCGAATGACTGGAGTAGAGAATCTGCTGGAAGACGAAAAAGCATTAGAACTACGCATAATTGATAACGACGCAATATTTTTGGGATTCACACCAATATATAATAGAATCGTGTATAAAAACGACTTACACCAAATCAAGCGTAATTGATTTATACTTTAAAAGCTTATTACTTAACATAATTAGTAAATGAACTCACCATTTTCGTTACTCAAAATTGATGACATTTTTTTGTCAATAGTTGCGAAATATTTTTATTAGTAATTCTTTTTTGATTTTCTCACCAGTTTATTTTACAATACTTTATATTATTGTTTTATGTTTATTTTATTTTTCCAGAGATAATATTTTATCTACCTACACATTCAATGATTCGTTACGAAAACATTCAACACTAACGTTCACGACTCACATGAGAAATGTCAAATTGTTAAATGTCAAAAACCAAAAAAATAATAAATAAAATTAAGTAGTACTAGATTGTATGTATATATCTAGCTAAACGGTAAATTGAGTGATACTAAATTATAACACATTTGTTAGGTTTTTAATGTAAATTTTAGTAAATATTCGGTAAATTATAAAACTTAAAATTAACATAGTATATTAAACTAATTTTATACATGTATTGTCATCTTTTTATAGTTTTTGCTACAAAACTTTTCATCTGGTAAAAATCAAGATCATCGTTTTTATAACAGTTTTGAGGTTTGGATCTCAGGTTTCATCTTTTTATTTTTACAAGAAGAAATTTTTTCTCGGTTTAGCTTGGATTATTTTTCAATTTAGTGTCTCGGCTTTTTTCAAGATGAAAAATTTGTTGAATGTGAATCGGCTTTAAATCGGCTATAATACTTCAAATATTCTTGGATCAAGCGGCTCGTTATATAAATGCGTGTACAAAGACTTTATTGATACCAGTACGTGCCCCAAGTAATAAAAGTAAGTGAACGGCTGGTTAACTAACTAACTTCCTAAAACTCTTTATAGTATGAACACCACACAAAGAATTCGGATTATAACCAACCTCGGAGTCATCATAACCCCAACCGTGGAAACCATACACGGCCCACGATATAAAAATAGTAACATGGAACGTACTAATCCTCCTAAGGCTTGAGATCTTCAAAAACTATCCAGTCCACTCTATGGAAGTTTACGCATGCTATACTAGGCTACCTGTCAATCATTTGTGTTCATTCGCCCAACTGATGTACGCCAACCTAAAAAATAGTGATTGGTGACTTAATTGCTAGAGCTGGCCAAAATCAGGCTTAATTGTGTGAAAATAAAGATCCGTTCTCCCGACACGACCTAGCGATCGATTCTGTGGAAAGAATGATGTACTTTATTGGGATCGCACACGATCTCATTGTGGCTAGTACAATCTTTCCTCATAAAAATATCCAAATGGAAACATTGACACATCCTTATAAGATGTGCCGAAGCCAAATTTCCCATGTGTTAATTTCTAAGGGATGTGAGATCTTATCGGTTGGCTGCCAAATTTGTAGGCAGTGATCATAAAGGTATTGAAAACTTGAGTTGTCAGTGCAGCCCAGGCGACTCTAGGCCTTAGCAGTTGAACCTTAAGGCCTCGTACGACTTCATCTGCTGAATCTAAGAAATATTACAATTTAGCGTTATTTAGACGTGGATGCTCCATGAACGTTCGCATAAATGATGAGATAACGCGGTTGTTTCTATCATATCGATCTGTCAGTTAATTGCATTGGTTCCTAGCTCTTGGTATTCGGAGGGGATACTTTGTGGAACTATCTTTTTGACATTATTCGACAGTAGGGTAGGCAGTGGAGCGGTTCAACTTGTTTTGGCGTGTCTCCATTGTTGCAACTATGTTAGAGTTCACCATTTGTGTCTAATATGCCTCCACGTGGTACTATCTGTGCAACGACCTCGGTCTGCTAAGTATTAGATGCGAGTGTTAGCACTATAAAATATGGGCCGGATTAAGGTGTTACGCGACCCGTGCTGATAATCAACCTGGCTGTAGGCCATTTTCAAATAGCTCAGTCTAAAATGGAGGCTCTGGATACCTGGCGTCCTTAGGCCAGCCGGTCTTTAGGCCCTGTCTCAAGAATGAAGGGAGGATATGCGGAAATGATGCAGGCCCTTCCAAACCTTCCTAAAAGCTAGAGGCAATTCCGTCGGCCAGTAGAACTGGCAAAGGCATTGCCACACTTAAGTGGACTAACAGGGCTACGGGTTCTATGCAGCCTATACCGGGAGGTTCTTCTGAGAGCTCCTTGTCTAAACGACAGAGATTTCAGGAATAATCTCCTAAGGACGTTAAAAGATCTAAATTCCAGGCAGCTACGACTACGTTGCCCCATCTTGTCGTGATGGTGGTTGGTACTATATGAAGTTGACAGCTTGTGTCAACTAGAGGTCTCTTGACCTATACAAAAAGGCAATTAGCAGCCTAGGGGAAGTCTGACCTGGAGCCAGACTGGAAGTTACTGCTGGTGAAGAACATACCAAGCAGGCCGAGGGCTTGTGAGTGGATTCCGGCTGAGCCTTGTGCTCCCACAGAGATTCTGGAACAGATAAAGATTGGCAACCCGGAGCTACCTTCCCATAATTGGAACACTAGAATCAAGGTACATTCGCTATGCCCGGTTGCGGCTAAGTGTCCTGACGACAATAACATAATTCCTATTAATTTAGACCATGAGTTGTTCAGGTCAATGAAGTCACTCAGCTGTGGACCCCTAGAGTCTTCAGATTCTAGGAATTCAGAAGTCAACGTGAAGAAAAATGATCTTAAGCAGGATGCTTAAGATACTGCAAATAAGCCTTCGTCTTTCTTCACTTGGATCTATGCTCCAAGTGGAGGAAGATGACGTAAATGTCGTCTTGATTCAAGAACCATGGGTGAATATAGATCAGGTGCTCGGGCTTAGAGCTACTAACTTTAAAGGTAGGGTTCGTTCGTGCATTCTTGCTTAAGATTTTTCTGCTTTCCGGTTACAGATATGCAGAAATGCTAGCAGTTAACATTAAGGTCAACAGCAAAATTCTCTGGCTTGTATCAGCATACTTACGCATGATGGAGAAATCTTTCCTCCAGCTAACATGCGCGACATAATAGCGGTTGAACAGGTACGTAGAGTTGGGATCATCCTTGGATGTGATGTGAACTCACACTATACGATCTGATGGCTGCTTGTACAGCTGCTAGGCTCATATTAATTTCCCCGTGGACCTGCAATAGTAAGGAACACTCGTCTATTCTAAATAATAAAAGAGTTCTCAAATCAATCGACTATACCATTTCGTCATCCTACCTCGAGGCTACATTTATTACTGATATTCCCTCCAGAGAGGACTAACCGAGTGAAGCAGTTATGAGGCCCGATGCGATCAATTTTTACGGCTGGCTCGAGGATGGATGGTAAAGCTGGCTGTGGGATTTTCTTCGAGGAATTAAATCTAAACCGCTCTTTTCGCCTTTCTGATCACTTTAGTGTTTTTCAGATAGAGCTCATAGCAATTAAGGATGCCATAGATTGGATGAAGTATAATGTAATATCTGTAAGAGATATTGACATTTACGGTCAGTCAGGCTGCAACTAAGGACCTACAATCAGGTTTTCTTACGTCGAAAGTAACCCGGAACTGTTTCACATCTCTTAATGAGATGGCTGAACAGTTCAACATCAATCTTACGTGGTTGCCAGGGCATTTCAATATAACGGGGAATATATTAAGTCGAGGACTTACTAGACTGGGTCTTTCTGTAGCATATTACCTAGTAAGGCTGATATTGGGGTACCACTTTCTCCGTGTAAGCTACTTCTTAAGAAAGGAGCATATAAAATCACAAATGAAAGGTGGTCAAAGCTTAACGCATGCGTCATTACGCGGCAGTTTTGGCCTATACTCGACTTAGTCAGGTCTAACCAACTAATATCTATGAAGCGTTGTAGTATTGGTAAAATTGTGGGTTTCATCATTGGACACTGTCTCATTGGTAAGCATGCAAGTAGACTTAGTGTTCTTTCTCATGATTACTGGCGTGGTTGCATGGATGAAGAGGAGGAGGATAAAACTATTCTCCACTATCTCTGCACCTGTCCTAGCCTGGCTCTATACAGGCTTAAATTTCTAGGAACTCGTATCCTGTGCGATCTTATACAGCCTCAGCAGAGTGAGTGTTAGGGATATTTATTGCATCGTCAGGAGCTCGAATCAGTTTCAGTAGCGAGAGGTGGACAAGAAAATTGGTTGTGGTAGAGCTACGGACCATTTATGTATCTATGCCACGTCCCTGAGTGACGGCCACCTAAACCTAACCTAATCTACGGTATTAAGGTATAGGCTCAATGTTACTTTAGTTGATGTTAAGACCACCTTCTCCCACAACATATCCAAGGAATTTGGTAGATTAAAGAGCGAACTTACTTTTGCGTTGATTGTAGGTCCTGCCTCACACAACAACCGACTGACTTCATGTAGTATCGTTTATGTGTTCTTGTCACGTAGCAGACGTGATAAGAATGTCGTCGAGTGAAGACAATACGAAGATACGATCGTAGGGATGATGTGGAATTACTCGATTCATTAGTCGGTACCTTCGTTTGGGGTGTTGCATAACCCTAAAGACATTACCGTGAATTGTTATAACGTATACAACCGGGTACCATAAATATGGTCTTATTTTTGGAATCTTCATCAATATGCCAAAATGTGTCTTTTAGTTCAATGCTCGAAATGGTCAAGAAATCGTCAGAGGGCTTAGGATAACCGTAGCACAAGGTAACTTATGAGAACCATGGTTGATCTATATTGTGATTATTTAATTAGATGATGACAGCTGATAATTTTGGCAACATGAATCGTCTACGATTGATCATCCCACATTCCAAAATTTAATCGTCTCCAGAAAAGGGCCAGAAAACGGAAACGCGATGAACTGTGAGTATTAGAGGAACGCGAGTCATAAGCGACACAACAGCCTTCTTCACCTTGAGAATCGTTGCTCACGTTGTCGATGCTTATGGACATAACCAACCATGCTGTATTATTTTACACTCCGGGTCACAGGTGTCACTCTTAACTGAGAAGTGTATCAAAAGATTAAGTTTACCATAAGGCTGGCCATTACCATAAACAAGTGAGTCCATCCACAGCAGCAGCCACGAAAAGATCAACGCTTCTTCAGATCAGTTGCAGACTTCCGTAAAAGTCTAGATTAATTGAGAATGTCCAGAGTTGCCCCTATTAAACAAATGTCCATTCCACGGTTAGACTTGTGTGGAGTGGTGCTATTATCTAGGTTAATTAAGACAGTCATCGAGGCACTTCATGTTGCACAAACAGATGTTTCAAATTGGCAGTTGGAGCCTCACGAGGGATATCTTCGGTGGAAAGAATGAATTCGGCAGCATCCACAAGCTTGGCTCAGCCTAGAACTCGTATTACACTTGAGACTGACGAAGAGCGAACCGCGGAAATACACAACTGGAATAGTTGTCGAAAACTAGTGTATTCGACTATGTTTTCGCCATTTTCCTCGTTGCCGACACTCTTATATGATTCTTTTTGACAGCGGTGTTCACAGTGGTGGTAGAACTGGGACCCTATTTTGAAATTTAGTAAAAATACTACACTCAGACACTGCAATTTTCGAATCTAATTGAGATTATGAATATTGACAGATATATGACAAATATAATGAAAAAAATTCCCTATAGGCAATACGATATGCGACAGTCGCATTTCATAATTAGAAGCCGCGCATCGGATCCGCAAAATCGCTAAAAATGCGAAATGCGATCGGTTTCTTAATAGAGCCACTGGCTTAATTTACGATAACGGTTGTTAACATTTAACAACGTAAAGGAAATTTGATAAATTCGATGCGTCCCCGATTTCACAGCAGTTTCCCCCAGGCCTCCGGCTCGAATGATTTCGTCATTATCGAGACATTGATTAAAATTCTTATCGGAAACTCGGATGTTTGATTTTGACGTTAAACTTTTGAACTAGTGGATCCAACTGTCATATAGCAGTTGTATCGACCAATTTTTTTTTGTATTTTAATCCATGCAATCAATTTAACGTCCTACTTTGCGCCGTTACTAGCCAAATCAAGGACGCACAAACACAGGTTTGCTTTGAAATGAGGAAAAATAATTTTTTCAACTCTCCTCCATTATGATTCGAACCCGATACCACGGGACTAAGTGCGAACGGAACACTAAATGTTAATGACATTCAAGAGAAGAATCATGCACTTGATTAATGTCCCCAAACGCGACGATGACGACACTTACAGAGTTTTATTCAACTACGAGATCAAGAATTTAATGAAAATTAAATTTTTCAGGCTTCGGACAAATACATATCTGATTTTGAGGATGCTTGCCAGACGAAGCTGCAGGTTGTTTAATGAAAATTCCTGATCTCGTTCATTAAATAAAAGGAGAGCGAGTACGCAGGTTCGGTCACGTTTTGCGAGCCATTCTTAAACGAAATATGGTACTTTTTAGTGGTGTTGGTTTTCATTGAACTCGATCTTCTTGGTACCATTGTTGGAGTTTATCATGATGTGTTTGAAACTTGAACATGTCATATAATTATTGGAGGTCAGATATGACACCTACAAAATTCGTAGCGCTATCGCAGAACATATAGTGTGGCATAAACCGCATCATCCTACGTACCGTTTTATCAGACCCAATGAACCGAATATCTTGGATTGATCCGATAAAACGGTCCACCTAGTTAGAACATCTTGCTTTACAGAAATGATATAAAATTGAGAGTAATCTTGTAATGGCTGCCATATAATTTCAAGCGTCTTGATAACGTCGTTATCCATTATGTCGAGATGAACATTTGCCTTTTGGTATAGATGTTAGAATATCAGAATATAGTTTGAACAGAATTTAAGTAGCTCATATCTAAAACTATATAGTATTTTGATACAGTCTTAAATCGTGATGGAGCCGCTGATCACATCATCCACGTAAAAATTGTCATTAATGTCTTTGGAAGCCAACTGTAATTGTATGTAACAGTTATATGCCTTAAGCTTTTATGGTGGAACTCCATAACTGTCCAGATAAGTTAGGAGTTCCACCATAAATTCGTTATATTTTCTTCGGAGAGCCTGATCCCGATCAAGTCTCGTTCTAGATGGTGAATACGTTATATAGCTACATTTTGAGAGTTTTCTAAATTTAAGGGCTCTGAACGGAACGGCAAACTTACGATATATTGCCCTTACAAATCGAGCAACATAGTGTTTTGGAGGAAGGTTTCATATTCCTGTTATTCGAAAGTGTTTTAGTTTGCTGGAGAGTCGTGTTTTTCCAGTTCACAAAATTGTTGAATTTAACTGTAGATACCATATTGCAATGTCAGATTGTTTGTGACATCATAAAGTTCTACTAACATAAGTCTGCAGTAGAGCTCAGCTCCAATCAAAATGTCTATTGCTTGTGGACAGTTGAAGTTAGAATCTTGTAGTTCTATGTTTTCCAGGAAAGAACAATTTTAAATATCAATAAAGCTGCTTTGTTGATATTCAGTAATTCTAGCTATTAAGCGAGACTTAGTTGAAGGAATCGTGCGTTCGTTTGCGTTAATCTTACATTTGCCAATGCCAGCGATAGGATTAACCATGGTAAAGGATTTAATTTCTAATCGGCCAAACCTTCCGTTATAAAGTGTTATTGTGACCCAGCGTCAAGTAATGCTCTGAATGCTGATACGCATGCTCATAATGAGAAGTATCAAGTAACCAGTTTGAACACAGATGGAGACGAGAAACCGCATTTTGGCGATCTGGTAGGTTTCGGCAAAGCCCAATATAAACAAATTTTATTTGTATAGTGGTGGTTGACGATTAAAATGACTTACCACTGAATTAGCTGATGAGATAAATAAAAAAGTAACAGGCTTCGGACGAATACATATCTGATTTTGAGGATGCTTGCCAGACGAAGCTGCAGGTTGTAGAGCTTGTTCCTTCAATAAGCCATAATATAAATACACATAGTACTACCATGGTATGTTAGCCCATTGAAGTGCTAGATGTCACTACTAGTATCGTTTTAAAATAATCAAAATATTTTTATATGTATAATCGCCTAAATGTCATATATTTATACTATTTTTTGACGATATTCTATCGAAGATCCTTCATCCATGGATGTTAAAATAAAGAGTGCCTTAATGTGATATTGTGCTACTAATTTTTGATTGTCGTATCTATCAGTTAACAGTTTCAAGACCGTGGGATAGTTTACAGCAGTTATATCTAATAACTTATTTCTATTGAATGCAGAACCAGTCCGAGTGCAAACATGTTATTGCTGATTTCCTAACAGAGCTACTAACTTGTTGTTAAGACAAGCTCAACAGAATATTTAATCACGATTCGCCATGTTTATACTTTATTATGATTGTATAGCATAAAATTAAGTAGATCACAAGTTTTGCCACGTCGGCAGTAAATTAAAACTAAAACCAATTGAACTATCAACTGAATTATTTTACACTGTCGACCAGGCTGAACTAGGCTGTATGCTAAGAGATGCCGAGTCACTAATAGTAGCTGCTGGGGCATCTCACAGCGATATTAACGAAATATTTCATAGCTCACATTGAGTGTTATTTGGAGTTAATCACCTACAGGACTTCAGCTCATTCATCATAAATAAAACAAAGGTAAACAATGCACGTAAACGGTTTGCTAACTCTCGAACACGCGACGTACAACTGACCATGAGAAAAACACGGAAGTTCCAGATTTATTCCGCACACTTCTAACGATTGACGTTGCAATTTGTTAATCGTCATAGAGAACGCCAAACGAACGAGGAACTAAATGCGCTTGAGCTCGAACGGAATATCAGTTGGATTCAGAGGAGTTTTTGGAATTAGAACACCTTTTCCTTTGAATTTGCCCTTGATGGCCGTTGTTTGGACCACGTTGTTCATCAGTTTCTTCACAGCCAATCGCGTTCTATTACACAATCTCGGATGGTTCAAATTGCGCAGCATGATTATCACAGATCCGACCTTGAGCAACAAGTTATGCGGTGGTATTCCCGGCAAATGAAGCGCATTCAAAAACTCGATCTACACACTTGTTTTTCGTGGCAAAATCGTTCGTTCACTGAGCCAACCGAGATTCATATAATTTTGGCGCATGTCCGGAAACACTTTCGTGATAAGCTCCATCGACGTCGCGAACATAAAAAAATTCGAGGGAAACGAAATCATTTCGGTCGAAACATCAATATGAATTTGACTATTGGCAAGCCCTAACGTCTTATCCTTCATCGTTCGATTGAACGCTTCTAATGATCATTTGTGCGCCATTGTGCACTCGTCTCAAATGATGATTTTGTATGCTTGCAATACTTTGGCAATCGCCGAGTTCTTGGCAACTGAGTACATTACGGCTTGTCATTTGTGTGAATATTCATCGGCAACTTGAACGCAGAATGTGCCGTCCGGCCGCCATCCAGCAATGTGGCTGCAATTCCCGATCATGCAACATCTAGCGCTATTTGAGATCTCAAGCGAATTGTTCCACTAGTAGCATCGAGGAAGAATATTCCGCCGTTTTCTTCGTCAACAGCCTTCATCAATTCGTCGTAGACGTCCTTTTGCTGTGCATTCAAAAGCGGTACATTTGTTCGTACTATGCTCTCGTTGCAATTCGCGATTCGTGCATCGAACGAATTGGTGCTGGCATGTCAAAATTCGACCAATAGCTGCCGCACAAATAAGCACGCACATGTCTTCGATCATGATCAAAGCTTTGTTGCGTATTTCGTCGGTTATTGTACGAATTTGATTTGCCGGCGCAGAAACAGTGGCATTGGCGAGTGTTGAGTCTAATAAATTTGCTCTTGAATCTTTAAAATAGAAGGCAATTTTGAATATGATGAGTACAATCGTTCAATATTATCGAAATGATGAACATGTGGTGACGTCATTACCTTATAGGCGGGTTTGTAGCCGGGTTGACGATCAACAACATCGGTTCCAAATGACGTCATGTTAAATCATTAATTGCACTGTTTTGTGTGTGTGACAACTGAATTGTTTCTCTCTATAATTAGAGAGAAACAATTCATTGTTGGACCCACCAGTGGTAATCAAGTTTTTTATAAACACCCAGTTCCAATCGCTGATTTCATTACGTTTTTCATTACGCTAACTTTTAACATTACTCGTGTTGGATGCTTTTTAGCCAAGTACAATCGTAGGGGCAAGCCATCCTAGTGGGTCAAATATCTTGCTCGATTCCGATAGCATCGACCTTTTTGTATGAAATATTTGACTTTCAAAATTTTTTGCAAAGTAAAATTCATTAATTTGGGAACTCCATTCCAAGCCCAATAATTTGGTTAATTCTGGATTGTCTGAAAATTTTAATATATTATCCACCATTCCATGTGTCCTGCCAATTTTTCATCGAATTTCTTCATCATTTGACGACCATTAAATTTTGCTGATTGCGGAATTGTTTCAATGTTTGTTTTTAACTCGAAAACTTCTTGTTTGGAATCTGCTCCTGTCATCAAATCATCCACATAAATATTTAGTTTGATTGCTGTTACTGCTGCCTCGTGCTCTTCACCATTTAACAAGGCCATTTAATATCAACCCGTTTAGTTGATCGAAGGGATCAAAATCACTAACTGGAATGAATGAAGCTATTTTAGGCACGATGTGCGCTCCAACTTCCAATTGCGGATATAGCAATAGCAATTGGCAATATAGCAGATTAGCAATTAGCCACATAGGAACATGCACGTTTCCTCTTGAATGCCCAAGCTTTGCATCTTTGAGACCCTAAATCAGCATTCGACCGTTTATTCTTCGCAATCCTATTTTCTGAGCCCATTTTCTCCGTAATAAATGATTTTTGTGACGAAGAATCTAATAAAGATCTGCAGGCTTTGAGGTGGGTAATACAACTTGTGATGTTGTCAAACCCTGGTAAATGCCTGAGGAAGTTGTTGGGATTGGCTCGATTTTCTTGCTTTGCAATGGTGGACTGGCATTCGCTTCTTCATTCATATGCAGTAAAGTATGATGCTTGCGTTGACAATGTCGACATCAGGCCCTAGGCTTGCATCCGTATACACTATGATTGTAATTGAAGCAATTGAAACATCGTTTTTCCTCTTTGATAACTTCATTACGTTAAGGTACTGTCAATGCCATAAATTTCTCGCAAATGAAAAGCTTATGGTCATTGCTTTTTGCATAGAGGACATGATAACGTCGTAATATTGTTGCTGGCCGTTGTTGCGAATGCATTAGTATTTATAGATTTTATTGCCACAGTTGATGATTGTGACCTTTTGGTTAAATATGATAGGCATTTGAGGTCACACAGTGCTTCATCCGAAGTATCAAGTAGTGATCGAATATTTATTGCTGTGGGACTACTAATCGAAGGCTGCTTTAAAAATGCTTCAATATGCGATGTAATGGTATAGCGCTTTTTATCGTACCTTTTAATCAGTTTTTGGAGTGCTTCGTTATAATTTGCTTTCAGTTGCATCACCTCTTAGAAAGCTCTTCAAATACTGAAACTTTTGAGCAGATGTCAAAAAGTCCTTTTTGTCTATTGTAGATGACAATAAATCGAAAAACGTTTGCCATTCTTTGTATTCACCGTTGAACGTAGGTATGTTTATTTTAGATAGCCTGACATCGACCCCGTTATTATGAGACAGGTTTATTAAGCTCACTTTGACTTCGTTTTTAACTGTTCGACATCAATACTACTATCGCTATTCAGTTCACTTACTTAATTTAATAATTTTGCCATACTGCCCTTTGCATTGGCTCGCAACTTTTTTAGGCTTTCCATTTCAGTCATAGCTACTCGTATTGTTTGTTCACTATTTGTCTTTAACGGTATTAATGTTCTTTATTAAATCACCAAAATAGAAATGATCTGACGTTTTATTCACCACAAATTACCCATTTCGTTCACAACTTATACGTTTTATTCACCACAAATTAACCATTTCGTTCATAGCTTATACGTTTTATTCACCACAAATTAACAGATACCTTAAACAATTTACAACATTCACTTTATCCGGTTTATATACAGTTTAAATAATATTTTAATAAACTGTAAGATCTGTTTATATGTTGCTAGCAGGAATCCGTTATTTCGCTGTATATCTGAGATGTACCGATAAATATTTTTATTGATTTCTTATTGCTACCACTTAATCTCGCAAATGACAATATTGAACTGGATTGTTAGCTTTTTTTTTGTTTTACTACCAAAACATTTATATTTAATTCAGTTCAACTTAAAATACATAATAGATGTCGCCACCAAATGAACAAAATCCAAATATATTTCATTGCAGGAAACATCCACTAACAAATCATTTTACTACCAAAACAGTTAGTATCTTTCATATATATTGATATTGATTTTCCAGGTTTTCTTTTGTCACGAGTGTCCACTGAGAATCACTTTTAGATTTCTGACGGATAAATTTAATAAATTTGTCCATGCATTCTGGTCGTTTAGTGTGACAATTCTATACAGAAAAGATCGAGAGGAAAATGATATTGGAAATTTTTTTTTTGAATTAAAACCATTTCTTTTTTTTAATGCTCATAGATATATTATTATTTTTCGGTTTTTTTTTTTTTTTTTTAATTAATTTTCCCGTATTATTTTTCAGTATTATATTTACATAAAATCCAAAATTCTATATCATAAAAAAAAAATTAAATTAAATAACTATAATTTAATTAAATAAAAAATTAATTTTTACTTTTCTCTTTTTTTTAAATTCTCTATCTTTTCTTTCTACTAATAATTAATAATTTAAAATTAATAATTTAAAAGCCAAAAAAAAAACAAAAAAACAAAGGAACAATATTTCTAATTAATATAAATAAAATAAAAAATAAAAATTTTTATTGAGATTAAATAAGAGAGATTTATTTTTTTTATTTTGATAAAAATTAATATAAACAAATTTTATATATGTACAACATAAAATAATATAAATTTATATATATATAATATTATTTATATATAAATATATTTCTAAAAAATCTTAAAAAAATTAATAAATTAATATCATACACAAATTATTTGTTTTTAATTAAAATTTAACTTTTAAAATAAATTAATTACCATACAACAAAATTATATATATATATATATATATATATATATATATATATATATATATATATATATATATATATATATATATATATATATATATATATATATATATTTAACTTTAGTATTTAAACATAATATTAAAAACTATTTACGTTTATGATTTTTATGTTTAAAAAAATTAAAAAAACAAAAACAAAATACTGTTGTCTTAAAAACATAATAATTTTTAAAAATAAATTAATTTTTTTAAAAAAAAATATATAATATTCATAATAATATATTAAAAACTTTTTTTTTTTTTAAATAATAAAGGAATGTTATTTTTAAAAATGTTTAATATTATAAATTTTTTTGTTCATTTTATTTTTATGATTTTTTAAATTAAAATTAAATTAAAATTATCATTAATTTATATTATAAAAAAAAAAAAATAAATAAAAAACCAGCCGCAAAATATTTTAATTTTTAACATTAAAATTAAATAATAATAAATTATAAATAGATTAAATAAAATATACAAAATATATATATATATATATATAAAACAAATAATTATTATAATAATATAATATTATTATTATAAACGACTAGAAAAACAAGACTTTTTTTTTATTTTTTATTTTGTTTTAATTTATAAATTATATCAGTGTTTTTTAAATAAAATGGTGGTGTGTAAAAACCGAAAAATATTTTCTTTAAAATTTTTTTTTAAATTTTTAATTTGTATTATTAATTGACATAATTTTAAAGATATTTGTTTTAATGAAGTTGTATTTTAGTTTTTATTAAAATAAACTATTTCTTTTTTCCAACAAGTTCACGCCATTTTTTTATGTCCTCTAATTCATCCTTTAGCAAAAGTGCTTCGACGCAGGCATCGAAATATTCCGTTCCAAAACAGTTGGCTCTATATAGTGCAAAGGTAAAAAAAAATATGCAAATTAGTATCATTATATATAAAAAATTACAATTTTAAAATTTTTAAAATTTTCAAAATTCAAAAATAATTTTCTCAAAAATTCGTTTGTGTTGCACCAAAAAAAATTTGTTGGTTTGCAAAAATCAAAACTCAAAAATCAAAATACAATTTAATTAAATAAAATAAAAAATAAATTAAACATACCATTTAAAAAATAATTTTTTTTTTCAAAATTAAATAAAATAAAAATTATAATTATAAAAATTATAATAAATAATTATTGTTGTGATTTGTGGATCTCCTGGTTTAATTTTATACGGATGTACATAATTTATTATATTAAAATAAAAATTTTAACAAAAAAAAAAATGCCTAAATATTTTTAAACTAATGGATCAGCTCCATTTAATAGTTTTATATCGGATTTTATCGCTTCCATCTCATCTTGTAATTGTAATGCTTCGGCGCACGCTTTAAAGAATTGTGACGTAAAACAGCGTTCCCTATAAAAATAATTTTAAATATTTTTGTTTGTTAAAAATAAAAAATAAAAATACAAAAAAATAAAATTTTTAAAATTAAAATTTAATTAATATATGTTTAAAATACTGCACTGTCTGATCATTTTAATAAAATAGAACAAATTTATTAGTTAAATAATTGTTAATAAATAATGTTAATATAGTCGTATGTGTGAAGCGCGCCACTGTAATTGATAACTTTCATTCGCATCAATTTTCAATTTATATTAATTTATTTTGAATGTACTCAGTATATCGTCGCCTTAGTATTAAACTGTCGTAAGCTCAAAACCATAGAAAAAGAACGTTTAAAGTTAAAGGCGAGTTTGAATTATTTAAAGTTGGAATTATTTAAGTTTAAAAATTTGGTACAGAAGCTGTCGTCAAATTTATTCTTAAACATTTGCTACATTTTCGCTACTCTCATCAGTTTTTCGGAAAATTTGACTTGTTGAGAAACTAAAAATTGAACCAATTAATATCTTTCATAAAATTCGTTAAAGAATTAAGTAACCGAACATAAAAGCTTATTAAAGAAGCGCCAAGTCGACAAAAAGATCGCGGTGTACGATAAAACTAAAGTATCCTACAATTTGTTGTGAATATATTTAATAATTCACACAGTAACCTTAATTTTTTCTTTCAATTGTGATATTTATTATGATAATTCTTTCTTTAATTTTCGTTACTCCTAGCAACTCTACTTTTCTGAAAACATCTAGGTGGCATGTAAATCATAACAAATATAAAATTTATTAAACAATTTTACTATGTGTTTATTTGGTGTAAAAGCTGGGTAACCCAGTTTTTAAACCAAATAAATACATAGTATACTTTGATAAACTTTATATTTTTTATGATTTACGTGCCATCTAGATGTTTGTGAAAAAGTAAAGTTGCTAGGAGCAACGAAAAGTAAAGAAAAAAATTGTCATAATAAATATCACAAAATGTCAAAATTGAAAGAAAAAATTAAGGTTACTGTGTGAATTATAAAATATATTTACGCCAATTGTAGAATTACCCGATGCAGATAACTTTAGTTTTACTGTACACCACGATCTTTTTAACGACTTGGCGCTTCTTTAATAAAGTTTTATGTTCGGTAACTCGAGTCTTTATCGAACTTTTTGACAGATATTAAAATTTAGTATTAGTGTTCAAATCGAATTGGTTCTAAAAAGAAGATAAAAGTTCTAAAAAATTATCTTTAATGTACAATAAAAAGAGTTTTAACTATGATTTTTGGGTATCAAAAATATTTATCGAACAAAAAGTTTGTTTGGTCTTAAAGCCGCGTAAGTAAAAATTTAATTTTCTTTTGTATATATTTGGATCACGTGATAAAATAATGAAATATGATTGGTTAGTATGTGACTTACAACAAAAAATGATTGAAACTAAAAATTGTGATTTACTTACGACAAAAAATAAATCAAATCGGTCATTATAACAATAACAACATTCTAAAATACATTTTTAGTTTCCGATTTTGTCGTATCACCAAAAAAAGGAATTACTATGGACTTGCAACAAATTAAAACTCTAAAAGTATTCTACTTACAAAAAAACAAATTAAAACAAATTAAAGCGTTGAAAGTAGCGGAAAAAATTGTGTTGATCCAACGGAAAAACTGAAAATCGGATTTTTGGTAGTTACGACCGTGTAAAACTGGGGTGACGATATATAGTCCATGCACAAATTGCGATTAATA